>JAJKFI010000012.1:20309718-20338873 GCA_029204185.1 Lerista edwardsae | reverse complement strand
GAAAGAAAGAAAGAAAGAAAGAAAGAAAGAAAGAAAGAAAGAAAGAAGAGAAGAGAAGAGAAGAGAAGAGAAGGTTCATGATTTGGTCAAATAATCCAACTTGGAAGTTACTGAACTGTGTTGCCGGGGGGGGGGGGGGGCGGGGCAGAGCAGGAAACGTAATGAGACACATTGAGGGCTTTTTGTTTGGCTTTGGTTATCTATTCAGCCTGGGAGACAGAAACATGATTTACAAACTTGTATTGGAACACTATTCCAACAGAGGTGGTGACACTATGGGATGCACTGGAAGTAGATCCAAGTTCCTTGGGTTTGGTTCCAGTGCTGATGGATGGGATTTTAATCTTCTTGGCATGTGCACCAGGTAGGAAAATGGGGGAAATTCTCAATATGTGCGGTTAAGAATCCTTACATCTGTTGAAGTAATGAATGTTCCCCGGATGACTTCAGCTCTAGAGGAATTCCTAGTTCTTTGCTCTCACCAGCAGCTGTTATTGCAGCGGGCATTACTGTGGGGAACCGAATGCTTGTAGAGATGAGCTAGGCAAACAAATATTTTTTTACACTTATGTACAATGTATCCTTTTGGGAAAATGTTGTACAAACCTAAAACCCCTGCTTTTCTCTATCTAAAATAGATTTGGGGTGCAATCCTAACCTGGAGTTAGGCCAGCACAGTTAAACCAGCAAAGTTTGACCAAAATGAGGGACACCATAAAGTATGTTTGGACCACTCTCAGAGTTAGAGAGTTCAGCACACAGGCGTGCACCATCTTCCCTGACTCCAAGAGTGCTTCATGGTGGCTCTTGTGCTGGCCAAACTTTGTTGGCCTAACTGTGCCGGCCTAATTCCAGGTTAGGATTGAAGCCTTCATCAGGGATTATGTTCAGATTAATTGGTTTGGAATTTACAAACTTTATGTGGACTCCTCCTTGTGTAAAAGAACTTCTCTGCAGTTGTTGAGCCTCCTGAAAAGGTGCGGGAGGGTCGAGTGATACTCCAAAACAGTGTTTGATATGACATGGGAAGAAGCTTGAGCTGAGGACTGGAGATCAAGTGACTTTCGGCTATTGTATCAAAGCCATAGCCAGCCATGTAGGGCTCAATCCTAACCTGTGCTAGAACAGGCAGGTTGACTAATCTACATTGTATCCAGCACAAGTTAGGAGCAGGCTGGGGCACAATTTGGAGTAAGGGCATTTTATTCCCCTTACCCCATGTTGTACACCAGCCAGCCCTAGGAGGTTACTCGAGTGTGCAGGATAAATCCAAGCGGCCTGTGTAGTACCTGTCAGGCCAGGGACGGGGTCTAGAATTCAGCCTAGGTTGTCCAGGCTGATTCCAACCCCCTCCCAGGTCCATTCTGCTTTCCAGGCCACCCTCCCTGCACCTTCCCCCTGCCCAAAATCGCCACCATTCTGTGCAGGTCCAGCACTGCTAGTGCACTGTGTACATCTGTGCGCGGGCTCAGCCTGCTCCTGAGTAGCTACGAACATGCTTTGCAACATGTTTGTAACACTTGGGAGCCAGCTCAAGGGATTTGTGCCGGCTCAGAGTAGCCCATAGAACAGATGATGAAGTGGGCTAATAAACTTGCCCTAAAATCATGTCTGGGGCCCCCACAATCACATAAAATAGTAGATACTATCAGTGGGGTTCATAGTTTCTATTGAACATGATACTGGTCTTTAAAAAAGGATAGCTTTTGTTGGCTGTCAATCCCATATTTCTAATGATGGATGTGGCCAGTGCTTAGGAAGTCCAGTTGTCCTCTCAGCCAACTGATACCTAGTCAATAAACCAGCCAGAATTACTAGCACTTCTTTGCTCTGTCAGTCTTTAGTGTATAACTATTAAACTCATGTAATTTGAGATTTGCACCATGTCCTACGCATCAGTTTAGGAGAAGCGTGCTTTTCTTTTTCAGGCTGCAAAATAAAACTGATCCAAAAATAATCCAAACATGATTATGTTTTAGGAAAAGGAGATTCAAAGTATTGTTTTAAAGTCAATGTTAAAGAAACATTCTTGATTCAATAATACATTTTATGGTTTGTATGCAAGGCAGATTGCCAGCGATCCTTTCCTAGTCTATACCTGTGCAGATGTAGGCTATGTAGAAGTAAGGTTGAAACAGTCAACTGCGCTCTGCAGCTGCATCGCAAGTCATAGCACTTTCTTTTATGAAATATAGATGGGAACCCTATGTCTGTTTTAATCAGCGGAAACAAGAGTGTGATTTAAATGCTAAGCCTTTTAGCATGAAAATTTCACCAATGGGCAAACTCTGATGGAACATGTTTTCTCATTGTTATTATATAGGCCAACTAAATCTGAAGTCAAAACATCTTTGCTTTTGCATTACACTTTGAATTGGCACAAACAGCCTGAATCCCCAGCTCCGGCGTCAAGGCAGAAAAAGATTTATACATTTGAAAGATTATAAATATGTTTTATGTATTACTTTCAAACCAATCAATTCCACAAATGATTTCTATTTTCTGTTGCTAACATTGGGCATGAGCCACCCACATGGTAATGTTTGTTTCTATAACCTATTGCAGTAGTATTCAAACTTTTTAGACTAGGACCCACTTTTAGAGTGGTACTTGTGTTGGGACCCACTGGAAGTGATGTCATTAACATGGAAGTGATGTTGTGGCAGGAAGGGACATCATCAAGCAGGAAGTGATGTCATTGTAACATAATAAAATGACACTCCTGAAATGCAAACTGGCATTCTTGGACTGCAGCATTTGTACAACCATGAAACATCCCTGACAGCAAGATGAGGACAAAATATTATGTAAAAGCACTGAACTAAATTTTTTTTTTAAACCCTCACTTGAAAATTCAAACTGTTAACACTCACAAAAGGAATATAAAAAGAGTAAGGTCTGCAATTTCCAAGATGGCTGCTCCCAGCTTTCCGCAACCCACCTGGCATCAGATCACGACCCACCAAGTGGGTCCCAACACACAGTTTGAGAAACACTGGCCTATTGATTCCAAGATAAGAATGTTAAGCATGTATTTAGTTCTGCCACTGAAAGCAGTGAAACCTAAAAGTGCTTAATATTGACCGAATCATCCCCATTCTCATAAACCTATATGGCATTTCTGGACATATTCTATTTAGAAGCAAATAGGAATTCTTTAAAAAAAAATTCTCTGTCCTATTCTTTCCTTTTGAGGAGTCTTTCTACATTGTCATCAGTGTAGAATAGTTTCTGAACTATCTGTACTTCTGTAACCTGACTATAAAAAGAATCTTTTTCCAAAAGTGGCTTCTGGAAAAGTCAATGGGCTTCCGGAAAAGCCCATCTGATGCTCTAGACTTGTATGATGTAAAGAGCTGCACCACGACTTTAGAAAAGGAAAGCATCTCTTATATATCTGAGATTCAAGGCACAATCCTAACCAACTTTCCAGCACTGACATAGCTGTGCCTATGCAGTGGAGTAGTAATCACAGAGGCCTCCTCAATGTAAGGGAATGTTTGTTCCCTTACCACAGAGCTGCATTGCCCTTACCCCTGTGCTGGAAAGTTGGTTAGAATTGTGCCCTGAGGTATATAGGTGAGATTGTTTCTTTTAACACTCTCTGCTTTGGTAATAAAAGAACAGAAGCCAGTGGAAAGATTCGAGCTCATGGAAGCAGGCTGGTAATCCACAATTATTATTATTTTGCTAGACATGGGATGTTGGTGTTGGTGATGGTGGTGGCCAATGGCTATGGGAGGGGAAAGGAATGCTTTCAGGGAACATCACTTTCCCTGGAATAGGAACTGGAGCAAGGATTAGAGGGGAGCACCTACTTTCACACACTCACTGGATCCTCCTCCTGCTCTCAGGATTTATTTATTTTTTAAAAGGAGGAATCAAAGCAGGAGATGAAGTGTGGAGGAGAGAAGTGGTGGGCTAGAACAGAGACAGAGATACTCTAGCTCACTTGCCTCTCCTCCACACTTCCTTTTCTGTTCAATGCACCTTTCCCTTTTCCAGCCCAGGGAGTGGGAGGAAGATAGGCTGGCACATCCCCAGTTAAGGAGGGGGCAGTATTTGGCATTCCATGACTGCCAAGAAGTCTTGGGCTGGCCTGCCTGGAACATTGGCTCTTGTGTTGTCCATGTTAAGAAACAGAATAGTTCGACACTTTCACCTAACAATTTACTCTAGGCATGTGGTGTAACCTTTGTCCATTAATATTTCAATTCTTAAAAAAAGAGTCTGCTTTCAATTCCAATGTTGCTCTGTCTAGAGCAGACCTAAGCCAAACCATGTTCCTCCTTAATAACACTGTTTTACAAACTACAGCACCTTTGCTCTCCAAGGTACAGATTTTTGCATTCTTCATTGAAGAAGCATCTTTAGTAGAGTTGATGCTGAATAAAATTATAGGTTGGGATGAAAGTTGTGGCCTTGTTATTTTCTGTTGTTATTTCATCTTGCAATGTGGAACACAGTGACTCTTGATTGGCATGAAAAAGAGTGTTCAGTATTTAGGCTAAAGTTTGGTTCACACACTTACCAAACAGCATTCTCATTTGTGTGATGGAGGAACAGATGTAAACTGTGTGAGGTGGACAGTGAACTCATCATGGAGGCTCCTACCACAGTGAATTTACAAACTTTATACAAACAGTGTAAATCATGTAAACTTTGTCTCATGTTTTGAAGGGACAGAATTGGTTGCATCATATATGGGCCTCATCACTTACATTACTTAGGGTGCAATCCTAACCTGGAGTTAAAGGTAAAGGTTTCCCCACGACAGAATGGTCTAGTTGTGGCCGACTGTAGGGGGCGGTGCTCATCTCCATTTCAAAGCCTGTAGAGCCGGCATTTTTGACCAAGGACATGCTTCCATGGTCATGTGGCCAGCATGACTCCACGGAATGCCGTTACCTTCCACCGAAGTGGTCCCTATTTATCTACTTGCATTTTAGGTGCTTTCAAACTGCTAGGTTGGCAGGAGCTGGGACAAGCAACGGGAGCTCACTCCGTCACGCAGTCTCAAACTCCCAACCTTGCGGTCGAAAGCCCAACAACAGCGGATTAACTTGCTGAGCCACCACGTCCCATATAACCTGGAGTTAGGCTGGTATAAATCCCTTGTGCCAGCCCAGGAATGTAAATGCACCATAAAGTGTGTTTGAACCACGCTTGGAGTCATGGAGGATGGTGCATGCTGTCAGATTCTGAGAGTGGTGCAAATGTGCTTTATGGCACGTTTGTGACACTCCTGGACTTGTGCTGGCCTAACTCCATTAAGATGGCATGCATCCTACAAGGCATGATGTATCCGCAACTTCACTGCAAGGAAGGATTGACTTAGCTGGACAAGTATCTGGACCAGACCTAATATTTCCACTTTGTAGCTCGACAGTGTTGCCACTGGTGCTAAAATGTATTGGATTAAAACAAAAACAAAAAACCCAACCCCTTTAAAAAGTTAAACATTGGAAAGGAGGAGAAAGAATATGTGCGCTCAAAATGGCTTGGAGAGATTATAATCAAACTTCATGTTTTAAAGTGGTTGTGCCTGACTCCAAACATATTGATTTTAGGATGGCTGCTGGACAAAATACAAAATAAGGCCTCATATATTTAAGGAGTCTTACTCCCTCACAAGAAACGATGAGCACATTGAATTTCTGGAATCAGGAGTCATCAGCTCTCACGCCTGCAATAGATACAGAAGCGGTGCATGCTCTCTTGGGATCCGAGAGGCTAGAATATGACATGACTGTACTCTGATGATGTTGCTTTCAGATCCAATACCTCAAAACAAAACTATTGATTTTTGTTATCATTACTTTGAAAACAAGCATCTTTAAAAATGCATGCATATATACATATTCATTTAACACAATGTATTTTTTAAAATTTTTTGACACAAAACATTTTAAGAGTTTTTTTCCCCCCTGCTCTTTCTGTTATTAAAAAAGCAGAAGTTTTGTGGGGAACTCAGATTGCCTGGCTAAGACATTCAGAGCTACCTGAGGCTTGCCCAAGGGGAGACCTAGTGGGATTTTGGACTTTCCTCCCCTTTGCAAGGCAGACAACTCCTTCTATGCCATCAAAAAACTTTTGACATGTGCCTCCATTTCAAAAGCAGTTTGCATGAGGATTACTTATTGTGCAACCCTATGCATGTCTACTCAGAAGCAAATTTCACTGAATTCAATGGGGTTTTTGCCTAGGTAAGTGTGTTTGGGATTGCACGCTTAGATAACTAGAAAGGAACTAGGATTTTTATTGTCAGAACATTTCCAATGGAACATTTTCACCCTCACCTAGTGACATTGTTCCGTAGTTTTTTTCATGTGTGCGGTCTAGAACAACAGCATGAATTTGAGAAACTCCTTTCTCCAGCTATTACTCCACTTGCAAGCTGACTACAGCTGTAAAAACTTTTGTTTTCTGACTCCATTTGTTCTGTATGAATCAGAAATTCAACAGCAGGCAAGAAATATTCTGCTACACTTCTCATTTATACTTCACCAAATGAAACACATTCATTATTACTGTATATTATTAAGAAAATTGAGAGTAACAAAAAAAGTTCATAAAGTGGTTTACATAGCTGAAGAGTAAGAAATTGGTAGTCAAAATGACTGCAATAGCCTCCACACTAGCCATTTTCTCTGGAATTGACATCATTCATTCACTTACTTGTTATAGATAATCCAGGAAACATCATTACCAAACTCCACAGTTTGGTGCAACTCCACAAACCCCCCAAACTCCACATGACAGTATTATCCCTGTTCTCCTCCCATCTTTTAAAAAACGTTTGTGGTGATTTTCTGACTATTACAGGGCTGTTGCAAACATGCCGTAAGGCCAGTAAGCCAGGTAAGCCAACCTAGCGCTGGCTAATTCAGCCAGCATGGGGAGTTTGTGAAGGGGGGAAGGGGAAAGCAGCAGAAGGAAGGCAGAGAGAGGGTGGGCTGGCCCAGGGAGGGGGGTGGAGTGCAGATCTGGCTATTGGGCTGGATCTTATCCCTGTTCCGGGGTCGCACAAGCCTGATCTAGGTGCTCAGATTTGTGCCAGTGATTTCACTGGCAGAGATCTGAGCAGCCCCATAGGGCTGGCTGGGGCTTACCCCAGGGTAAGGCGTAAATATCCTTTTTATTTTTGAAAATGGGCTTTGGTCAAGAATCAACGAATATCTTTTTTTTAATTCTTTTGTTTCTGGTGCACAGATGTTATTTCTAGGACTCGGTTGGGGTGTGTTCCTTGCTATTTTTTGCCAATGATAATACTACCACCATCAACAATGCCATCACCCCAGTGCTACAGGCAGATAGATTGGCAGGCAGAGACATTTTCTACAGATTTCACAATAGATTGCAAAATTTAAAACTTGCAAAAACTTTAAAACAAATAATTAAAACAACCAAACATTTAAGTACAGAAACAGCAGAATGTGATATCTTGGGTGCAAGTCTATGTATACTTACCTGGGAATTAGTCCCAATGAAGTTAATGGAGCTTAGTTCTGAGTAGCCATGAACTTAAGACAAGCCTTGCTGGAGCAGGCCAAGGGCCCATCTATTCCAGCTCTCTGTATCTCACAGATGCCTCTGGGAGCACAAAACAAGATATCCTGTTGCTACTCCCTTGCACCTGGTATTCAAAGATACGCTACCGCTAAAACCACATACAGAAGTTCCAAATCATATTGCATTTTGATATACTGGTGTCAGATATACTGGACAAATAGGCATACTGTTAACATTTTAGTATTTTCTACAAGGATGCGTTGTACCCAGGGGCTTATCGAGAGGGGAATCAGCACTATGTTTTGCAAGCAACTTCTCCCCCTCCTCTTTGGAGCCATTTGTAGCCAAAGTACCCTCCATTTGCTCTAGCCACTGGGAATGGCTCTGAAGAGGAGGGGGAGCGGCTACTTGCAAAACATAATGCTGTGATCCCCCTCTAGGTATACCTCTGGTTTACCTTAGTACAGGAATCTCGAAACGATTAAGACATTTCCCAGACAACTGGAAAGTTGAACTTCGTCACACATGCAGTCCAAGAAATCATAATTAAACAAGTCCAAAAAGTTGACAATTTCTTGTAATGTACACAATGGCATCACTAGCGTTTGCATCACCCAGTATGGGAGGTCAGCGCATCACCCCCCCCCCCCATGATGGATCTCCTCCTCCCACATCATGCAGAATAAATTACAATATCATATACACAACCTAAATGCAGTGTTATTACTAGGGTTAGGGTTACAAATCAACTTTGTTTAACTATAGTACTGGTCACCCAACAAATTAGTAACCAACAAACAACCCATGGCTAATTTGATGACACTCACACAATTAAATAACATGGAAATGAAAACTGACTCATAAAAATGATTTTTTTTTAATCGCAATTTTTACATAAAAAGTTGTATTTTCAGTTTTTAGGTTTTTGGCCATAGCTTTTGATAGAATAAAGATATAACACTGGTTTTGTTTTTTTTACTGAATTCCTCGTGAAATTCCACATCCAACAGTATATAACCTGATGGTATTATTCTGTAAAACTATGATTTAAAAAATTGTGATTTTTACATTAAAAGTTTTATTTTTGGGTTTTAGGTTTTTGGTCATACTTTTTGAAAGAATGAAGATATTACACTCCATTTTTTTCATTTGATTCCTTGTGATAGATTGATTGATCGATCATTGGATTCCTTGTGAAATTCCACATCCAATGGTATAGAACATGATGGTATTATTCTGCAAAACCGTGGTTTTAAATTTTTACATTAATAGTTTTATTTTTGGGTTTTAGGTTTTTGGCCATAACTTTTGATAGAATGAAGATATCACACTCTGGTTTTTCCATTGAATTTCGGATCCAACCTGTAGTAGTAGTAGTATCCAAAACCTTTATTGGCATTACATAATAATACATAATACAAACGCGCACGAACAAAACACATTCCAACTTGAGTAGGGGGAGAAAGAAAGAAATAAATTTAACGTTTGTAATAAAATTTGGGAGAGATCTTCATAACAGTAAATAGAAATTCAGCTACTTGGTTGGTAATAGATGCCGAAAAATCACTCAGAAGTATTGGTAGTGGGTCAGAGAGAGAAGAAGGGAGGGAGGAAAGAAGCGGCCCCAGAAGCCTATTGCGAGGAGTAGAGTGAGCTGGACATCGCAACAGGATATGGTCAAGAGAGTCAAGTTCAAGGGTGCAAAAATGACACAGTCTATTGAGACGGGGTTTTTTAGTGAATCTTCCAAAGTGGGCTGCAGATGGAAAGATGTTGAGCCTTGCAAGCATGAAGGCTCGTCTTTTTTTGGGGTTGCGTAATTGATCAAAATAATTAGAAGGGCGGCCAAGAGAGGGGGATAGGCCAAAGGCAAGTGGAGAGCAGACGGGGTTCAACTGAGAAAGTAGAGTTGCATATTCGGACTCAAAAAGCTTGGACTTGATAGTTTGGTATGCTGTACGGAGGTTCATGTCAGCTAAGGCTTCTACAGAAAGAGAAAGAGAAGACAGTTTCGCTTCTATAAAATAGAACCAGTTAGAAGTAAAGGAGTCCTTTAATATATCTTGGAGAATGGAGTCCGAAGGGGTTGAAAGATGAATTCTAAGCCAGAACTTAAAGGTGATGGTCCAGGCTAGAGTAGATGGTAAGTGAATGCCCAGTTCTAAGATGATGGTAGAAATCCTAATAAGATTGGGAATCCCAAGGATTTTCCTAAGGAAAGAGGCAGCCACCTTGTCGAGTTCAGAGTTTGCCGCCTCGATCCAAATCGGGGCTCCGTAGAGCAGCTGGGAAAATGTTTTAGAGTGGAGAATTTGGATGGCGGCAGGGACATATTGGTTACCAGAGTGGAAGTGGAAGCGAGAAACTGCGTTTAAGGAGGGGGAAATGGAGGCAATTACAGATTTGCGATGAGGGCTCCAAGAATGTCGGAAATGAAAAAGGATTCCTAGGTATCTAAAAGTTTGAACCTGTTGGTATATGGAATCGCCGACTCTCCAAGATGACGGGGCCCAAGATTTGGAGAAAACTAATATTTTAGTTTTCTCTGAATTTATAAGTAAGTTGTTGTTTAAACAGTATTGTTGGAAAGAAAGAAGAAGTTTACGTAGGCCCAGTTTAGTGATAGAAAGAAGAAGAGCATCATCAGCATACAGAAGGAGAGGGATAGGAGAATTATTTAGAGCAGGGGGGGGAAGTATCAGCACCAGATAGAGAGGAAGGGAGATCAGCAAGGAAAAGGTTGAATAAAAGAGGAGCTAGGATGCATCCCTGGCGTACACCTTTGGAGATAGGGACGCTGTCAGTCAAGGTACCAGCATGATCAGTCCGAATCCGGCATAAGTTGGAGGAGTGTAAGCGCTGTATTAAGAAGAGGAGACGTTGGTCAATCCCCCAGCTGGTAAGTTTCCTCCAAAGTAGATCTCTATTGATCGAATCAAATGCGCCTTTGAGGTCAATAAATGCTGTATACAATTTGGTGCCCTGATGCTCAGGATATTTACTGATCAGAAAAGAGAGTGTGAGAATGTGGTCTAGTGTGGAGGCCCCTGGCCGAAAACCAATTTGTTCTCTACCAGGGAGCCCAAGAGAAGAAGACCAAGAAGAGAGTTTAAGAAGGAGGTATTTAGAATAAAGTTTCCCTACAAAAGATAGGAGACTAATGGGTCTGTAATTATTTGGGAGGGAGGGGTCACCTTTTTTGAAAATTGGGACTATGGTTGAGGAGAGCCAAGAACAGGGGATAAGTCCAGAATTATTGATGAGAGTAAAAAGGTTTGAGAGAAAATAGGACCACCATGTAGGATTACTAAGTAGAAGTTCAGGAAAAATCCCATCAGGACCGGGGGCTTTCCGGGGTTTTAGTGAAGTGATCAGCTCCGTTATTTCTTCTGGAGTGACCGGTGGCCAAGTTGGGAGGTTAAGAGGAGAAGGGGAATAGGTTGGAGAGGGGTGGGAAGAGGCAAAAACTTTAGAGAAATACGCAACCCAAACAGAAGGTGAGATAAGAGTTGGTGAATAGGGTCCAGCAGAGGGAGATGTACGGGACACCAAGGACCAGAATAGTTTGTGGTTATTGGATTGAATTGCCTCATATAATAAATTCCAGTCCTGTTGGGCAGCAGAATGTTTCTTAAACTCTAAAAATGAACGGCAGGCTTTCCTCAAGGAGAAATAAAGGTTCAATAGGTCAGGGGAAGGATCAGATTGGATTGAATGAAAAAATTGTCTGACAAATTTCTTAGCAGCCCAGCAATCTGCATCGAACCAAGAGGAAGATGAAGAGTTAGAGCGTGAATGGGGAGTAGGGCAAGGGGTATGAGAGGATCTCAAGTTCTCAATTAGCGAATTTATAAGGCGTTCATAGGAAACAATAGCAGTAGTGGGGGAGAGTGTAAAGGCAAGATCCTGACTTAAAGTTTGGGTCTCAGGTCTTGAGATCCATTGAGAGAAAGAGTCAGCAGTCTTTGAAGTCCATTTACAGATATAAGAAGGGGGAAGAGAAAGGGGTAAGGAGGATGGGGGACAAAAAGAAATGGACAGCTTTAGAGAGATTGGGGAGTGGTCACTGTCAGTGCGAGAATTGACAGTGAAATCGGTAATGAGGGGAAGAGTATCCGAAGTGGCAAGGACATAGTCAAGAACACTGGCCCCTCTATAAGAGAAATGTGTTAATTTGCCTGGATGGTCAACCTGTATAGCATGACGGTATTATCTTTTAATACCGTAATTTTAGCAATTTTGGTCCCTGGTGGTGTGCCCCCCCTGTGCGCATCACCAGGTGCAGCACGCCCCCCCCCCAGCAACTCCACTAAATACACAACACAAACTTTGCTTCAGCCAACAGAGAGCAAGACAGGCTATACATGGGATTGAATACAGGGCTTGGGAGTTCCAAAACAGCCTTGAATGAAGAGAGACTGCAGAGATGGCAGAAATGAATACAAGCCTGAGAACAGACAATTTACACATGCAAGAGAATTACAGGATATGACACTTTTCTTTTCTCATAGAATATTTTAAGAATTATGGCATTAACAGAAAAATAATTCCCAGAGAGAGCTAGGACTATACTCAATACACTTGTGGACTGCAAACTGCAGTTACAAGTATAGATCTACAAGTATAGATTGTAGATAAATTATACCCCACCTGTCGCTATATTGATGCTCTTTACTTAAGAAGCCAGGGGAATCTCCCTACCTCTGATTCATTGTTTGCCATAAGACTTTAAATTCATCATGTAGATAAGAGAAATATCAGGTCTCGGTGCGACAGCCATCTGCTGATTTGCTAGGTGGCCAAATGATCAAAAAGAAAGATGTGGAAATGTTATTTTCTGGGACTGAAGCTTCCAAAGAACTGAACTGGGATCAGAAAAAAATGAGGGTATGAGCAATTCCTAGTGGTGCTTTACAATTTTGGACAAAGCCGAAGTTGGAGAATTAAAGCTGAGCAGATGAGCAGATGAGTTGGCTTGCTGTTCCTGAAGGAAGATGCAAGATTAAGTATGACTTCCTTTGCCTTCCCACTTCTTTCCTGCTTTTTGCTCCTCACAGAGAATGCAGCCAATAGGGTCTCCCTAGAGCTCAGAAACACCAGTTATCATCAGATCAGTTTGCTGCTGTTGCTCCCTGCATAGGATGCTAGACTCCTCACATTCTCAGCATCTTAATATATTTTTTCTTTGCACCTGAAACAGTATTTGCATTTAAGTACGTGATTATTTACTTAAGTGAACCAAAGTGCATCTTGATTATCTCTACTACTCCTTTCCCCTCCCTGTTCATTTTGAGGAGGTTGGGAAACGGTCACAATGTTTCATCCAGCTTTCTGTTTACTTTATTAGCCAAAAAGGGAGAGGTTTATATACACACCATTAGAGCAAATAGAGTTGTTCCGTCGGATCCTGTTTCAGTAGCATTTACACACATATTATATTGCTTAGGAGGCACCTTAAAGGAAATCATTTTTCCCTGTGGAAACTACGTTTGTTCTGTGTTTTGCAGAGGCATGGATGTTTTCTATAAAATAAAATCACACACGAACTTACTTTGCTCATCATGTTTATTAATATAAATACTTGGTTAGCTCTTTTCTTTAAGTCAATGGTGGTTAAAATCATTGACTGATTCCTTTCCACAACAACAAGTAGTTATCTGTTATTCGCATTTTACAGATAAGAAATGAACCTGGGAATGAATGGCTTGCTTAAGGATATTCAGTGAGTCAATGCTGTAATTTTTTCAGGGAAGGAAAGCCACAATCTTGCATGAATTTCTAGCTGGGATCATACAGTACAGTGCTGATGTGAGGAGATCATTCACATGAACTGTTTTTAACACAACTCAGCCACCAGTCAGAACTGACTCAAAGCTCACACTGGAGTATGGGTTGCCCATCCAAATCTCACACTATGTCTAAGGGAATAACTGATGTCTACAGAGAATGGATTGCCAAATAGAAAATATTATTTGACTGCTATGAAACAGCCCCTATGTGTATATCTCAAAATATCATTGTGATGAGGATGTTCTCTACACTGCTGGGGGTATTCCCCCACAATGGTATGGCCAGGACGGAGTGAGGAAGTGGAGACAAATACTGCCAAATCCAGCAAAATGCAGGGAACACAAAATAGACATTTACACATCCCTGAACAAAACTGAAGGGTGCTGTCCTTCAGATGTTCCAAGCATGGACTCTGTCTAGAAGTCTTTCCCAAGACTCCTCCAATTCTAGCTGTTTCTAAGGCTGGATGGGATAGATTTCTAAGGCTGGGCTGACCCCACTATGGTTATTTGATAATGAGGAAAAGGATCTCTGTATATGCTCAGAAGCACTTTGGCTGATTATTTCACATGTTCCTGGATTATCCCTGATGTGCAAAACAATTTCCATGAACTGAGCCCTGGCACAAATTAAGCCCTTTCTGGATTTACATCCAGCTCATTTATGGGTTCATTCTGGTGTCTTTCCACAACTCCACTCAGCTTATCTATAACATGAGGATAATTAAATAGGGAATCATAGCTCAGTGGTTTATATGTCAGACGTCCCAGATTCAATCTCCAGTTTCGCTTGTTTAAAAGGCTGTCATGTAGCAGGATTGACCTGTGTCCGGAGGGCTTATCAAGGTAGACAGTACTGGTCAAACAGCATAAGGCAATTTTATACATTCACTTCCTTCACATGCTTGTTAATATCATAGATGAAATGGACCGCCTTTCTATGACATTTGGGATTTTATAGTTGAGGAAAAAAGACAAAAGGGGGGGACATGATAGTGATCCCAAAATTATGACTTTTTAAAAAATGAGTAAAAAGTTGCTATTTCCCATAATATAGAACTTGGGGGGAGAAGAATGAAACTGAGGGTGCAATCCTAACCCACTTTCCAGCACTGACATAGCTGTCCCAATGGGGCATGTACTGCAACCTGAAGTGGGGGGGGCAGTCAAGGAGGCCTCCTCAAGGTAAGGGACTATTTGTTCCCTTTCCCCAGAGCTGCATTGCCTTTACTGGAAAGTTGCTGGAAAGTTGGTTAGTACTGAGCCCTGATTGGCAGTAGATTCAGGGCAGGCCAAATAAAGTACTTTTTTTTTTTTCACTTGTGACATTCACTGCCGCAAGGCTGGCAAATGGCTTTGTTGGCTGTGGGAGATGAGGGTGGGCTTTTTAGCCCAAGTGGAATCTTCACGTTCAGAGGGTGTTGTGGGTGTACCAGGTGCTGAGGTGCTTGTGCCAATGTGCTGCTCCTGGACGTGCCCCGGAGAGAGATGCTGATCCCTTGGTCGGATCCAGCCAGCCAGGCGGCTCTTTGCTGGAGCTGGCAAGCAGGACACTTGGCTGGAAGGTCAACCCCATCCCCGCCGCTTCCAGTTCGTGGGCTCCTTTCCTGTCAAGAGAAACGAGAGCCTCCGTCTTTCCTTCCTTCCTTGAGGAGCAGCTGGTGGGAATGGCATCGACCTGTTGTCGCGTCGGCTGCTTCCCGCTCGCGGAGCTTAGATAATCCTCCCCACCCCCACCCCCCCACGTTCCCCATCTTCACACCCCGCCCTTTCCCGCCCCACGGAACCAAAACAACAACCAAAAGCACCACGCCAGCGAGCAAGCGGCCAAATTGCTGCTGGTAATCCCTCAGCCTCGGCGGGCGGTAATGCAGGGAAGATGCAGCCTGAGCGGGCGACGACGAGGAGGGGAGCGTGTGACGAGGCTGGGAGGCCAAAGGAAACGACGGGAGGGGAGGGGGATGAATATTTCAGGCAGCGTTTCTAATTAAAGAAACTTGCCCCCCCCTCCAGGGGCCGCCGCTTCCTCGCGCCCTCCCCGCTCCAGCCGGGACAGCTCTTTTTACGTCCGCGGAGAGGCAGCATAAGAAGGCACGCGGGGGGACACTGCGAGCGGAAAAACTTCAGTGGCTGCAGCAGCAGGCAGCCGGGAGAGAGAAAGCAGCGCTCGGGGTTTGCCAAGCGGCGGGGCTCGGAGCTGGTTGTCCACCACCCACTTCCTAGCCGAGCCTCTTTTCCACGGCAGCCACCTCATGGACACCCTATAAGCCCATATAAAGCCTGGTCATGGAGTAGGTGGCAGAGACCAGACGGCGCGCACGCCCGGGAAGCGACGGGAGACAAGAGGACACCGCCAAACAGGCAAGGCAAGCGCCGGACGCCTCCGCCGCTGTGGACACTGTCGAAGCAGTGGAGCTGCCGGGCACAGGTAACGCTCCCAAGCTCGTGCGCAGCAGCGGTGCAGCACTTAAGGCTGGCGCGCCTGAACTGTTAGGTAGCGAGCAGCTTCCCGCCAACTTCGGCAGCCTCACTTCTGCGGCCAAAGCTGCGCGGGCTGCGCGCGGCGGGCTCCTGCAGGAGGCGCCGCGTGAGGCTCCCGCAGGCAGAGCCGTCGAGTGAGGCAAAGACGCGAGCGGAGAGATGCGCTGCCTCTTGGCCGGGGCCAGCCTCGCGCGCACTGGCAAGCTTCCCAAGTGGGCAGTGGCCCTCAGAAGTGTCGCGGCACGGAGGGAGGGGGAGGGGAGAGGTTTACACAGAAAGTAAGCGCGGCGCTGCACCCCATAGGCAGAGTTGTGCAGCGTGGAGGATCTGGGTGAGTAGCTTGCCTTGAGGGCAAGAGAAAAATGTGCCCGGTGAAGGTGAAGCACGCCAAAAAGCCCCTCTGGTTTCTCCTGATTCACAGTCCCACTGCAATCTTGGAACTTAGTGCTTCACTTTGCCCGCAGGATGCCGCCTTTCCTCCCCCCACCCTTTGTTCACTCGGTGACTGGGGTGCGCTCAGAGTTCACCCGTCCTAGCACGCTCCGTGCGGAGCGTCCTGCGTACGCAGCGGCGCGCGGGTCTCTAACCTGTGGTCGCACCTTGGGAAACGCTACACCTGTCACTGTGGTGGCGCGGGGGTTGCTGGGACTGCCTCCTTGGGGCGGCATCCACGGGATGGTCCGAGCGGCGGGTTTTTCGGCCGCTGAACTTGCTGGGCGCAGAGACGGGCTTGGCCGAGTTTGAGGGAGGCACTGAGTTTGTTGGTCGACTCAGCCAAGCCACGAGGAGAACCTTCCCCGAAGGCTGCCCCCAATGCGGGGCGGGGGGGAAGAGCTGACGTCCTCCTCCCCGCTCGGCAGGACACAACTGGCCAGAAGTTCCCAAGTAGCCGCCGAAGGAGGCTCGGGAAAACGGTCCCCTCTCCCCAAGGGGCTTGCCTCCTGCACCACGAAAAGAGATTTCCCGGCGAGGACGCCTTGCTCTTCCGAGCAAAGGCGGCAGCTCCAAGGGCTAGCTGGAGCCTCCGCATCTTTTTTGGGGGAAGAAGCCCTTTCCAGACGGCGAGGCTGGAGAAGCCAAGGGCGCGCGGGGCTCCGCGACCGCCTCGGGACAGCAGCTCTCCTGCTGGAATGAGAAACGTCGTCCCAGTGTGCCCCCCCCCCACCACTAGGCGACTCGCTATTGGAGATCATATGCTCCGCCTCCCTCCAGCGGAGGAAAACCCTGATGTCCACTTTCGGGGTTCCCATTGTGTAGCATTTGCACCAATGACAGTAGAGAGTAACTACTGCGCATGACGCTTCCATCCCGGGCTCCCGCGTACGCCAAATAAGCAGTGAAGTTTTAGCGAGGGGTTCAGCAGCAGCTGCTCGTCGGTTTTGTAAATAGTCGTTTGGGAACTTTTTGGGGGGGGGGCGGGGCGAGTCCTCCTCTCTGATTATCGCACTTTAATCATCAACTCATCTGGAGTTTCCGATACCCCTCAAAGAACAGATTCGGTTCTGGTTCAGGAGGAGACGCCGGGTCTTTCTGCCTTACTGAAGGGGTCACTCGCCAGGCCCCATCCCCCCCCCCAATTTCCAAACTCCCGTTTTCCATAGAATGTATGGAAACAGCACTGATTCTTCTTCGTCTAAGCAACTCCCATTAAACTCAGCGGGACTTCCAAAGATCTCAGTAGAGAGGGAGGTGATCAGAACTCTCGCTTGCTGAAGTTTGTCTGATTTACTTTGGCTTGTCAGTGTTTCAGCTGATCTCACCCCCGCCACCATGACATGTTCCTTTCTTTCTCCCTGCACCACCTCCTGAATGCTTTCTTCTTTCAGGGAGTAAAGGAGGAACTGGCTGCATTTTCCTAGCTCCACTCGTTTATCCTCCGAAGTGCAATGTGCAGACTCCTACGGTCTCCTGTGGTGCTTCTGCTGGTGCTGGTGCTGTTTTCGGCGGGACATTGCACAGAGAAATCCGAATCTAGTGCAGGGCTGAAGGACAGGCAAAATCTCTTAAACTTAATCATGGAGATTATTCAAGAACTGAAAAAATTCTACCTGGAGGAGGACGAGGAGAACGGAGTTCAATACTCATCCAAACGAGACTACCTTTTGAATCAAAGGGGAGTTCCCGATTACGGAGCGTATTCAGAGAGAGTTGGTAAGTCTGTGTTGTGTTGAACACACTGTGTGATAAGTCTTCTTGGGAGGCAATACAAGGATTTCTTTAATCGTTCGTGCGAAGTGCTACAGGGGATTCTTCAGTAAAATGGAAAATTCCACAATAGGAAAGTGAAGCTCTGGTTGAACAACCTGGTGGAATAGAGGACCTATCAAAGCGAAACCCTGTTTCAGCAGTGGATGGCGCTGAAGAGCACAATCAATAGAATAAGATAAGAGAAGCAACGTTTTATAGGTTTATCAGTGTGGTCTTAGGATCCTTAATATAGTCAAATTGAAATTCTTCCTTATTTCAAATACCCCCTTTCATGTTTCTTAAAAGTTGCAAAGCAGCTTAAGAAATTTTATTTTAGCAGTGCAATCCTATGCTAGCTTACTCAGAAATAAGTCCCACTATGTTAAATGAAGCTTACTCCCTGGTTGCAATCCTATTCACACTTACCTGCAAGTAAGCCCCATTGAACATAGTGGAACTTACTTCTGTGTAAACATGTATAAGATTGCACTGTAAGGTTGTAAGGACACACTAATCTGGAAGT
Source organism: Lerista edwardsae (assembly GCA_029204185.1). Lineage (NCBI taxonomy): Eukaryota > Metazoa > Chordata > Lepidosauria > Squamata > Scincidae > Lerista > Lerista edwardsae. The sequence continues at coordinate 20,320,381 of JAJKFI010000012.1, read as the reverse complement.
CAGCCCTATTGACATCAGTGGGCCTTACTTCTGAGTAGACATGTATAGGATTGTGGTCAGAGTCTTCTTTTTACTTCTAATGTGTCTAGCTCTTATGAGTACATAGTGGTTCAAGTCCCTGGGGACTTTTTAATATTCCCAATTAGCCACGCAAGGAAAAAAAATGGGGTAATTGCTTAAAAGGGGCGACTATATTTCAGGGCTGGTGAAAGCTTTGTCCTACACGTTATATTTCTGAATCAGAAATAATAGTGTTTTGTGTTAACATTTCCATCTGAAGCATATTTTCTCAAGTAAATTCTGCTGAACCTATCAAGTAAGCATGATTAGAATTGCATGCTTAATTTAACTCTCCAGTTTAACAATCAGAAATTAGTGATGGAAGGGCAGCTACCTGCTCTTTTAAAATTTTGCCCCATTATCTGCTGGGGTTCCATTCCAGACCCCTCACCCACCCATGGATACCTGAGACAGTGGATACTAGGGGAACATAAAGATAGGGGGCCATCAGTGGTTTTGCTGCAACAAGGTAAAAAAAAATGTTTCATGTCGCCTATCTTTTTAATAGGTGTCCTTGGATAACTGAAACAGTGGATACTGGATCAGTGGATACAGGGGCATGCTTGCAATGGGAATTTCAGCATGGGCTCCTAGAAAAGCAGGATTATGTTTCTGTGGGTTACAGAATTTCATCTTTCAAAGCTCTGAGAAGGGGAAGTTTTTTCTTGGCTGACACTAGGGCCAGCCAATCAGCACTACTGAAATCTGATTTTTGCATTAGCAGGAAGATAATCCTCAGAAGTATCAAATGCAAATGCACTTTCACAATAGACCCTCCACTGAAATGAATGTTCTGTGTCTGTATGCAGCCTCTCGGTTTTTCCACCAAATTTAATGGGACTTGAAAAATGCTGATCATTAGTTAGGTCACTGGGTGTGTGAAGGGCTTTAGGTAAGAAAGTTGGGTCATGACTAGGCACCACTGAAATAAATGAGATGTTAGTCATGACTAACTTAAATCCCATTAATTTAAATTGACTTATGAATGCCAGCTTTCTTAGAAGTCTTCATTTCTGGGCATATTTGTGGATACCTCTGAATATAAATATGCTTTTGATAAAAATCTCAGCAACTATTGTATATACTCATGTATAAGTCTAAAAATTTATGCCTGAAAATTGACCCTGAAAACATGGATCGACTTATACATGGGTCAATACAGTTAATAAAGGTTTTAAGAGCAGCTTGGGTAGGGGCTGGGCTAAGAAGCAGAAAGCTGGGGGAGTTAGAAAAAAACGGAGCAATTTTACTTACTAGTAATTGTTCTCATGCACCAACACACAGCAAGCTAAAAACCAGTAGCCATTTTCCTTCTTCTCCAAACAGGCAGAGAGGTGAAGGTGCTTTTGGGAATTGTAGTCATTATGAAGGCTGCTGCTATGGAGTGCTGTGCTGTATTCCTCACAAAACCTACAACTCCAATAAGCACCTTCATCTCTGTCTTTTCTTGTTTGGAGAATAGCTCCATTTCTGTGCTGCCGCAGAAGAATGTGAAATAGCTCCTTTTTTTGGTTGGCTTTATGATGCTGCCTCAGAACAATTACTGGTCTTTCATTTTCAAAGAATTTCATACCCGGCCCCTAAGTTTCACCCTCGACTTATGCACTAGTCATGGCAAATTCTATTATTTTGGGTTAGAACGTGCCCTCGACTTATCCTTAAGATTGACTTATACTTGAGTATATACGGTACTCACATTTGGTGTTTAAAAACTGCTCAGAAATATTTTAAGCTGAGTAGGATTTTAGCCTATCTGAATTGTTTTTATGTTACCTAGACTAAAATATCTTAAGTTTGTAATAAAGTAAAGGCCCATCCTCAGCTGAGAATGACAGATAAACAAATCTGATCTGCAGATTTGTTTACCTGCAGATAAACAAGTCTGTAGGTCAGGACACCAAACCCTCCCACTGTGGAGCTGTCTCTAGTCATGTCTGAAGGATTTTTTGAGGCCTAGAGATACCACGTGCAGCCTCCGAGGGCCTCAGAATCATTTTTAAAGACATAAAAATTGCACTTCCGTTTCTCCCAAAAACGGAAGTGATAGCCTTTTTGCTTTTAGAAGCAATTCTGAGGGTCCCGAGTCTCATACGTCTTACATTATTTGGGTTTCTGCACGAAAAAGGCTTAAGGCCACTGGTCTAGGAGACATCTAAAATATGGAGGGACCATATCCTATTCCTTATCCTATTTGTTGAGATACCAGGGGACGGTTTAAACCTCATCAAATGACATCCCTTAAGTATACTTCATTTCACTAAATTCACTTCATTTCCTATGAAGCGAATGCACCCATTCAGTTCTATAAAGCACAACAGAAATGGCACAAAATGGCACAAACCAATATTTATTTGAAAATCTCTCAGGTTGTGCTGCATCACAAGCTTGAAGTTTTTCCTCAGGAAGAGTAATTTTTGACAACAAATATATTTCATTTATAAAAATGAAAGACATTTCATACTAAAGTGCTCTATTGCATTTGCACACAACATGTGAAAGCAAACTAACCCACTACAAGTGACCTGGCTCCCTAGGGGGAACTGCAAGTAAAGGGGTTCTGTGCATCAGTGTGTCTGTACAGACTTCTTGTATCCTCTGGTTAGGGTACAATGCCTGTCACAATGTCAGTTTAGAATGGTTTAATAAGATTTTATTCAGATCCTAAGCATAGCTATTTGCAGGGATGGGAACTCATGTCAAGTTGCAAAAAACATACTTTTTTTGCTAAGTCAAACGTGTAAAGTATGAACCTGAAAAACTCAAGTCTGAAAACCTTACATTATGTAAGGAAGCATAATGTAAGGATTATGCTTCCTTACATTTTGCAATGTAAAAGACCTCGTGGTGCCTTCTGGAAGCCAGCACTTGTAGTCAGGAGATAGGGAAGGGTTAATGTTTTGCATGAACAGGAGGCGGGGAGGAAGCCGGGAGCAGGTTCTCTTGTCCTTCTCTGAAGGAGCAGATGATTATGGATGGAGGGCAGAAGGAGGAACTCAAAGGGTTCTTGCCTTAAGATTGGCTGTAGTCTGAAAAGCCAAGGGAGGGGGAGGAGGCGGTTCTTAGCTATCATGCCTTCCTCCAATCTCATGGCTCTTGCAGGCTCCTAGCTCTGTTGTTACCTGGGAGAAGCCTCAGTGCAATGGGACTACTTCTGATTAGAGCTGCAAAGGATTAAGTCATACTGTTCCTAACACAAATCTTCCAGCTACTCTCCCACTTGTCGCTTCTGTTCCTGCTCTCATGCAGCCTGTGCCACCCCCTCCCACCTTACCAAGCTCAAGCGCCTCCCTGTTGCTCCTCCATGGCCTCCCTGTTGCTGCCGCGCAACCCTGGTCCGCTTGCTGCTTCTGTCCCCACTCTCACACAGCCCATTCCACCCCTCCCCCTCCCCTGGCATGCCTGACTCAAAAGACTCTTGTCTTGAGTCAAAATGAAGTCAAGTCATGGCTCTGGATGATTCAGCAAAGGGCCCCCACTAGGGCTTGTGCACAAGTTGAATCGCAGGGGGACAGGCTCAGGACTCGAGTCTTACCACAGGACCAAATTCCCCTTCCTGGATATTGGTAAGAAAATGGCCAAGGGTTTTAATAAGCAAGATAGCTTGCGATTGCAGTCTTTGTATGTATAGTAGGGCTGTGCCTACTTGTCACTTTAAGAAAGGTACAGTTCTATATTCAGGCTATTCAAATTTTGCTCCAAAAGCTGAATGATGTGAAGCATATGATAAATTTAATAGATTGATTGCTATTCTAAGTGTACCTTGCATGCAACAAACTAGCTAGCACATGAGGAAGAGTGTTATTTTTTCGTTCAGAAAGGGGTTTTTTTTTTTTTGCCTTCTTTTAAACATAAACATAGGGACACACTACCAACAATTTGGGAGCATTCAAAATATGATCCATCTGCAGCCCCAAGTAATACAGTGCACCTAATCCTTTGTAGCGTGTATAATCTCACAAAACAATTGGAAATCTGTTTAATCAATGGATTAGGCAACATCTAACCATTCTGCACCACTTAGCAGAGCATCAAAACTGAGGTATACTGGTAAACGTATTCTAATAAAAAAAATAGTTCTGAAACAGATTTGCCAACTTCAGTTTTTAAAAAAGTACTTTTATTAATTCACAACAGGAACTACTATAGTAGAGCTTCCTCTGTCAATCTTCTGATGTTTGCCTGGGCCCTAGGGGAGCTGCAAAAGAAACTGTAGGGGCTCAGTCTAGAAGCCCTTATTGCAGTGTTGTGAATGTGCCATAAAGCACTTTCGCAACACCACACCACTCTTGTTCAGTTGATGCTAATTAGCGCCTGGCCTCAACACATGCAGTCAAAATGGCCGTACTCCAGCGGTGCCAACACTGGTAAGCCCATTGGGGGTGGGGGGAGGTGGGGAGGGGGAGGTACTGGACAGGAGGAGCAGGCCTTCTCCTGCCACTGCATCCCAAACACCCTCTGGAGCTGGGCGGTCCGACACGGGTGTCCTTGGCTCTGCACCTGCTCAAACGTAGGTGCTGAGGAGACCCATTGCCGCGGGCTGCGGTAACCCCAGGAGGGGAACATTAGCTTCCTTCCCCGAGGAGACCTTAAGTGATATTCTGGCAGGGCCAGGATCCAGCAGTCACCATTTTGGCACCTCTGGGCTCACGACTGGGCTGCTAACCATTTAATGACCCAATTACCATAGGTCAAATGGGATAAAGGTAAATTTTAAGGAGCCAGACTATACTTAAAAGTAAATGAATGAAGAATGAATGTTGAGAATTGATGAAATGCACCTGTAAGTCAGATCTGGCTCAGAAATGTTCTGACTTTAAACGTGGTAAAAAGTTCCAACAGAATTCAAAGGCTACATAGCCATTAATAGTAAAACAATAAAGTAGAATGTTTCATGTTCAATCAATATAAGTACCTAAAAGCAATACATCAGTAGAATTAAGAGGACTGCCACAAGCAGTGAAAAGGGATTTCAGTAAACTACTAGCTCAATTCCCATCCATTGGATATAAGATATGGGAAAGCAAACCACAACATTAAGGATACAGAAGTTCACTGTGGACATTTTCTATGTCGCTTGTTCAATACCATGTGCTGTGTTTACATTTCCTGTAAAAATGCTGGGTTGGATCCAAAAGTCCTCTTCCTGTTTTGGAAGGGAAGGGTACTTTCAGATCCAACTTTTTTGAATGATATTTAGGCTGCATTCCTATCCACACTTACATGGTTTTTGGGGGGGCGGGGGGCGGGGGGGGGGGGGGCCCCGGGCAGGTTAAGTCTTATTTACTACAATGGGATTTACGTCCAAGTAGTTGTGGATAAGATTGAGCTCTCAAGTTCTCAGACAAGGCTGATCTTGGATGGGCTTTTCTTGGATGAGAAATTATGTAATTTGTTAAACTGAATTACAGAACCAAATGGCAGTTTAAAGATCCATTAAACCAGCTTCCAGGCTGTCTTTGATTATTACTGCCATCTCCACATCTATGTAAATAAGGATGTGCAGCTGCATAAAAACATTGAACTCCTTTTTAATATTAATGTGCAATAATGCAACCAAATAAAAGCTGATTTACATTAAATCATGCCATATGTAAGCAACAGCACCTGTCCTGGTTCAGCCATTCTGTGGCTTCATTTGAAAGCCCAGCCTACACAGGGAATGTTTTGCCATTTGACAAAAGTTAATCACAGTCTTTGGAATTAAGTGCTAAGGTGGCCGATAGGCTCATGATTCAGCTGCATACCCCTCAGCTGACTAATCCCTACGCTTACATCACAACAGATAAACCAATTACAGCCAGAGAGGCAACAATACTTTGCCTGCAAAAACACCACAGTGACATAATAGAATCAAGATAAATGGGATAGGTATTAACATCAAGAGTTTTAAGAGCTTGTAAGAATGATGAGATAAGTGCAGAGTGTTGGGGGAAGAATGTAAAGGTTTAACCAGCTTTAATTTAGCTTCCTGATGTTTTCAACTCAGGATAAGAGAACATGAATAATGATTCAAGTAGAGTGAAAAATTTTCATTTCTTTTAACAGAAATAGTTCCTAGAGATCTGGGAATGAAAGACAAGTTTTTAAAGCATTTAACAGGTAAGCAGACTTTTGTGCATGTTTCTTTTTATCCATTATCCACTGTACTGTGGTAGTAATTCAATCGATCCATGACCTTTTTCTCTCTCCAGGTCCTCTCTACTTTGGTCCAAAATGCACAAAACACTTTCATAGGCTGTACCACAATACAAGAGATTGCACCATCCCTGCATGTAAGTATCGTCATCCATGCCTAAAAACCATTATTGCAAGCTACTGGATGGAATAGTTCCAGCTTTTGAGCAGTCATTGGGCCAAATCCTATCCAATTTTCCAGTCTGGATGTAGCTGTCCCAATGGGGTGTGCTTCTGTGGTGGTGAGGAAGTCATGGAGGCCTCCTCAAGGTACAGGAATATTTGTTTGCACTGCAGCTGTATCAGCACCAGAAAATTGGATGGTATTGAGCCATTGTGGGCAATTATCATGCACTTCATTTAAGGCACTGGGAGTTACAGAAATTAATCAGACTTTTGCTAGAAATATACAAGCCTCATAATGAGGCTCAATGTGGATACACAGTACCTAGACATGTTTACAGTAAAATAAGTTTTCTACATTTATTGATCAAGTTGCATCCCATGAGAAGGTATTTTCAATTGCTAGTGCTACAGTTGCTCTGAGAGGACTAATGGCTCTAGCTTTATAAACTAGCACTTAAAATGCATTTTTTTTTAGACTGTGAGCCCTTTTGGGACAGGAAGCCATTTAACTTTATTTTTTGCCTGTAAACCGCTTTGTGAACTTTGTGTTGAAAAACTGTATATAAATACTGTTGATTGATTGATTTTCTGCAGGCAACAGAAGAAAGGCAGTTTATTTGTACTGAAATTATACCAGTTAGGACTTTTGCCTTAGATTGCACTATAGTAATTTGGAGTTTACTTGTACATCAGATTTTACACATTAATGAGCCCAATGGCTTTGGGATATTGGAACAGGAAAAAATAAGAGACAAAAGATACATAGTTTTCCATCACTACAACTGGCAGAGGAATCACAGTTGGTAATAAGATCTGGCCTATTAAGTTGATGCATTTCCCCTTCATACTTCAGAGCAAGACTATAATCCATGATTCCTGGAACTCTTTGAGAATAACTCTTTGTAACAATTATGTGCCTTGGGTTGTTTGTACCCTATGTGCACAATCACAATATGATAATCCTAAAAATGTAGCCTTCTACTTGAGGTATTGCTGTGGGACAAAACATGTTCCTATCACGGCAGACATTTAATAGTCTGTATCTGAATCTATAGGTTTATATTCACTTTTGTTGGCATCTGAACTATATCATTTAATGGCAAGAATACTTGAGACAAGGTGAGAAGTGGCCATTAGGATAGGGATTAGTTCCTTCCGAGGGTGACTTCAAAGGGAAGTTTGTACTTTGGTTCAAATTGCCAAGTACACAGTTTGCATGTGCTGTAAATGGCACACTGCAACATTTGTTATTCTTTTGGAAACACACACAAGGGACAAGAAGAAAACTCTAGGACAAATGCAACTGAGGGCCCAGTCCTATCCAACTTGAAGGAAATATGTACATTTAAAGAAGCATGGCCCCAATACATACATGTATCATCACACATGAGTTTGTTCATAGGTGTCTATACCCAGTAGCATCCCTAGAGGGGGGTGGGGTGCTATGTTTTACAAGATGCTTTACCTTGTCATGTAAAAAGTTCCTTTCTCTTGCCCTTGTAGCCAGTCCTCACAGCTAAAACAATACCTTTGTGTTGCTTACTGGCTAACAAAAGCGAGGAAAAGGAGCAGTTTACAGGGAAAGATAAGGCAACTTCCGAAATTTAGTGCCTCCTCCTCTAGGGACCCTACTGTCTGTATTGAAGTACGAATCATTGTAAGGTAGGTTGTCCAAATGCAATAGAAGACGTTCCACTTTGCGTTCCTTAAGGGGGAAGAAACCCTTTATTCTAGGATGCGAGCATGTACAAAATGCACACTACAGAAGGAAATATCTTTCTTTCTACATCACAACACTGGTTGCGCTAACAAATCCTTCACACTGTTAGAGCCACACCGAATGACAAGCCATAATGTATCAGTTTGTATTACAGAGCCATATTTCCCAGACTACTTAATGGAGCCCCTGTAATTTCTTTTCCTCCTCAGTAGCCTTAGCCTAACTTGGCAGCTATTTGCATATATTGGCTCAGTTTGATGTTAGGTTCGTTTACTTACTCATTCTTGGCAACTGTACATAAAACTATTTGCATGTGCGAACACATCTCTTTTGCTGTATTAGGAAAATTATTGATTCTACTGCTAGGCACAGCAATTCTCCATACCTGAATACCTCGGGATTTAAATCTAAAAGGTCATAAACTAAGGATTGACACACACAGAATCACACTAATGCTTGACATTTAAACCAGATTGCTAGATATCTTAACCAAAAATGTAGAGACTAAACACAATCCTTGATGAACACAAAACAAATTACAAGAATGAACTTTGCAAGCATGGCACTTCTGTAAACCTGGCAGTTGGGAGTTCTCCTGGCCACAACCAAGTTGCTTTTCATTAAACTGGACCTAGAGTTTCATTAAACACAACCTAGAGCAGTGATGGTGAACATTTTGGGTTTGCCGTGTCAAAAATGCTTAACTTGACTCTGCTGGCATGTCGCTCCACACCACCAACAAAGAGAAATCACATATTCATTAAAAAAAGTCCAATCACCCAGAACCTTTGACACGTGTGTCATAGGTTCACCATCACTGACCTAGGGGATATATTACAGAGTAGCAAATACCAATTCCTTAACTTATAGTTCATATCAGATTAATTACTCTCTTATAATTTTTTCCTGAGTCATTGTTAATAAAAATGTCGTTCTATTCTAGCTGTAAAGTAAAAACTGGATGCCAAAACTTCATGTTTACTATTCTGCATGTCTAAATTGTCTGTGTGCATACTGTATCTTCCTCTATCACATGTGGGTAGAAATGGCAAGTTAAATGCGTAGTTGACTGTTAACAGTTATGTTTCCCATGCACTCAGTTATTTTTTTAATGCATTCAGAGCCAATGCATATTTATTCAAAAAATCCAAGTTCAATGATACTTAGAATCAAGAACCATGCATGGAACTCAATCTAAACATTTTTTTTAAAAAACTCTAAAATGTCATGGGTATGTTGTTTCCTAGGAATACAATTAGAAAGTGATTTTAAAATTGTTTTCAGAATGAGTTGCATGTATAAACTGTACATTTGAAAAGAATAAAGCACTCAAATATGTTGAAGCCTTGATTCAATATCTACTTATGATCTTTCCACTGCAGACTATAAAAGATGTGCCCGGCTTCTTACTCGATTGGCAGTAAGTCCAATGTGCATGGAAGGATAAGGTAAGCTTGTTGAAAGAACCAGTTGCACATTGCTTCCATATACACAACAACACCTCCATTGTAGCAATGACAAATTCACGCATGTTGAAACAATAGCTCTTTGGTGAAGGTATGCCCCTTTCACAGAGTTTGACGCAACTCCCTTCATTTAGAAAAAATACTGGCCATAAATTAAAGGGTACCCCACTGGAAAGCATTCTGAAGGCTCCCAGACATAAAGTGTGAATTATTCATAGCAGTATGCAGTTAGCAGATAGTGAATTTGTTTATTGAGAACAAAACATATTAGACTGATTTTTTCAAGAGTGGAGTTGAGTCAGCATCAGTTTCTTTGTATTGATTCTGGCTGTCTTTCTAATTGCAACAGTAATTTATGTAATATGCAGTGACATGGCTTAATACATACACATGTGCCTATTTTATACATATAGAGATAGTATTTAATAATTCAGTCATAATATACTTATCCACAAATATTATGCAAATTCATAATAAAATCCAACTTTCCAACATCCTATCCAACAGTTCAGCTGCAATGCTGCCCTGAGGTAAGGGAACAAATGAGAAGGCCTCCGTTACTGTTCCGCACAGCAGGATGCAGCTTCAAATGGCACAGCTGCATCAGCACTGGGAAGTTGGATAGGATTGGGCCCTCAGTTGCATTTGTTCTACAACTAGATTTTACCCAAGCACTTAAGCAATATCAGGAAAGATGCACTAAAAATAAACTCCACTAAATTAATTGCTCTTAGAATTTCTATGCTATAGTACTCTTTAGCTATACTTTAGCAGCAGCAAAAAAGTGGTTTGTTTCAGAAAAACCAAATGAATAAGCTACTTTAGAAGTGTGCCTTAGTTCTTTTTGCTCTGTTTTTGTTTCTCACTTTGCTAGAATTTTCTTTTAAATTGCTGAATGTGGCATTTTAAATGGGAATCACCACTTTATTTTATATGGAGTAGTCATGGCTGCTTAGAACATGCTTACTCTACTTTTGCCCTCTACAACATTAGCACCAAGATATAGCTCCAGTTACGAAGTCCAGTTTTCTATTTCTGAAGAAAAGAACTTAATTCATTGAATTCTGTTTTTAAAGAAGTCTTCTGGGGAAGGGGAAATCAGCTGATTAACATATAT
>JAJKFI010000012.1:20251758-20309618 GCA_029204185.1 Lerista edwardsae | reverse complement strand
TATATATATATGTATGTATGTATGTATGTATGTATGTATACACACACACGTGTGTGTGCGCGCTCTAAATTTATGCAGGCGTTACATTTCTGGTAAATTTCATGTACGTCAAAATTTTTAAAAATCAGGTTTCCTATAGAAAACAGTGGGATAGATCTAGATAAGAGTCTGCTTGCTGCTGCTGACAAAATCACCCTTTAGGCAGAATTGTCATGCTTTGCACAGCTGCAATCTTCCCCACTGACCGTGTTTAGCAGGCATGGCATGGTTCCTTTCTTGCCTCAGGAGACCCTTTGCACAAAGTGCTTCAGCTAAAGATTTGGGAATCACTGACAAGTAAACAAGTGACACCTAGTAAGATTAGGTCCACAGCTGTTTAGGCTTACATGTACTCAGAACAAATTTAATATAGGCGAGGTTGATATCAGGTTAGTGACTCTTGATTTCAGTGTTTAAAATCTTGAGTTTTTGTGCTGCTTTCACTCCTCCTTGACTCAGCATTCAGAGACACAGCCCATTAATGTGCTCTGCAAATCAAATGTTCACTCTGGAACCATCCTTTTTTATTTTCAGAACCAATGAGCAGCCAGTTTCCCTACTGATAGACATGCCGAGCTTGGAAAAGGAAGGTGCAAGTGAGATATAGCCAGGTGTTAATTTAAAGGGCTGCTTCCCAGCTGGACAAGAACTGCTTTGCTGATGAGTGTGTGGAGCACTCAGTGTTGTCACCCTACCGGTTCGCTGGGCGGAGTTCCGTCCGTTGCGGGGAGGGCTTCCGCGTTGATCGGCAGTGTGATCGCTGTCTCCGGTTGCGTTATGGCGAAAGCACGCCCGCTACAGCGGGCGGGTTTCCTCCATAACGCAATGGAATGCAGCGATCACGCTGCCGATCAACACAGAAGCCCTCCCCGCAACGGATGGAACTCCGCCCAGCGAACCGGTAGGGTGACAACGCTGGGAGCACTGCTTCAGAGCTGGACAATCATCCTAGGGACATGGTCCTTAGTGGACACACAGAAGGTGAAACGATGATAGGTCTGGCAAGTAGAGACAGGCAGCAAAGGGAAACTTGCTCATATAGAAATTCTGAAGAAGCTTAGGAAGGGGGACCTTACAATCAAAAAAGGTTCTGAATGTTAATGCAGTTGGCTTGCAGAGTCCTTAAGAGGTGCCAGACCTGTGATGAACCATATACTGTTTCAAAAATGAACCTGTGCAAATCAACTTGTCAATCGTGCTATTTCAAAAAATGGGCAAATTAAAAACATATAAATTGAGAGCCAGGCATTTGTATTTTTCTCAAGAAATGCCACAAAATCTGGAATTAATTAGCAAAAAATCTGTCATGTTAAATAATCTAGTAAAATATTTCTCTTTCTCAGGAAGAGTGAAACTAATCTTTTGGTTTTTTTCTCTCTACCAGATGCTACTACTATGAAAGGAAAAAAATATCAAGAACCAAGAGAAGTGCCTTGGAAACGAACAGAGAAATTGAATTTACGACCTTTGTAACATATTCCATTGTGAACAAGAGATTTATTTTTGCAAGTTGACAGACTCCTGCCCATAAATTCTTTGAACATGTGTTTTGCATACTGTTGCCACTGTTTACAGAGACACATTCCTTATGGTAGACTATAAGCCACCAAAACAATTTAAAATGCTTTAAGCCACCTTACATCAGAAGTGTTGCATTGGTAAAAATATCCAATGAGTATCAACCTTTCAAGAATGAACATGTTTCATGCCACAGTTTCATGGAACACTTTGTCAAGGAAACCTTGCTGTGGAGAAGGTATTATTAGACAACTTCCATGCTTATGCAACACAAAATATTTGATTATAGGCATGCCCCGCTATCCGCTGGGGTTCCATTCTGGTCTCCACTGTGGATACCTGGATCTGGATACTGGGGACGCTTTTTAAAAAGTAGATACTTTTTTTGAAGATAGGGAATCATTAAACAAACCTCTTTTTTAACCTTATTGCAGCAAAACCACAGGTATTCCCCTATCTTTTTAACAGGCATCTCGGTATCCATGGTATCCATGGATAACTGAAACCTTGGATACCGAATCAGTGGATACAGGGGCACTCCTGTACAAATTTTGCATAAATCTATTATGTTGGGCTCCAATTGAGCCTTTATCAAAAGCAAACCGCATGCCACGTGCAAAAGACAACAACCACGTTTAAGTGAAACTTGGATTATGTATCCACATAAGACTGCCATCTGTTTTCTGTACAACTGAGGTATAAACATTCCAGCTAAATGTGCAATATGTAAATACTGTAAATAACAAACATAATAAAGTATTTGGTATATGACTCTGCTCTTCATGTATACAACAACTGTTTACAGTTCCTAGTTGTAGTTTTAAAGATATGAGAATATTCTATTAGGGACGTTCATGCAAATGTTATTCAACCAGCTAGAGCCATACGAACGTAAGAACAGCTCCACTGGGTCAGGCCAAAGGCCCATTTGGTCAAGTTTCCTGTGTCTCACAGTGGCCCTCCAGATGCCTCAGGGAGCCCACACAGCAACAAGTTGTCTGCATCCTGTTGCCATTTCCTTGCATCTGGCATTCTGAGGTTGCCCATTTCTAAAACCAGGAGGTTGAACATCCATCATGGCTTGTAACCTATCATGACTTACACATACCCATCATGGCTTGTGATGGACTAGAAATCTGTCCAATCCCCTTTTAAAAGCATCCAGGGCAGCCAGGCCAGATGCCATCAGCACATCCTGTGGCAAAGAGTTTCACAGATTAATTAACTGCTGGTTACAAAAATACCTCCTTATATCTGTTCCAACACTCAATTTTAGTGGATGTCATCATGTCCCCTCCCAGGCGCCTCTCAAGAAAAGCCCCATTTTGCACTCAAAGACGCACTCCTGGGATTTGCACGAATCCCAGAATTGCGCTTTTGATCACAAAATGGGCTTTTCTTGGTCTCAGGGAGACCAGTGGAGGGGGCTGTGAGCCTCCCCAATCTTTATGACAGCCCTCCCATGACCCACCAGGCAAGTAAAAATGTCCAAGGGTATCCATGGCACTGCGACTGCTGTGGCACCATTGGGACACTTAAAACTGGGCCACTCCCCTTAAGGGGGCCCAGTTTTGCTTCCCAATTATAGGTCACAACCCACAGATTGGGAAGCACTGCATTAGCCTATATGTGAAGTTTTCATTTTTTGCCCCAATGTGCATCACATTACACTTGTCTACACTGAAACACACCTGCCATTTTGCTGCCCATTCCTACAGTCTGGAGAGATCCTTCTGGAGCTGTTAACAATCTGTTCTGGTTTTCACCACTCAGAAAAGTTTAGTGTCATCCACAAACTTGGCCACCTCCACGTCATTTATGAACAAGTTGAAAAGCACCAGTACCAGGACAAATCCTTGGGACACTCCATTTTTCACCTCTCCATTGCCCACTGAACCCCACTCTATGTTTCCTGGACCTCAACCTGTTTTTTATCCATAAGAGGATCTGCCCTCTTATTCGCTGACTGTGGAGTTTACTCAGCAGCCTTTGGAGAGGGACTGTGCCAAACTTCTTCTGAAAATCCAGATATACAATATCCACGGATTCACACACATCCATGTGCCTGTTGACCATTTAATACGTGTCACTTTTCATCATCTTTTCATATGTATCATTTTCTCAGGCTTTCAAGCCAGAGGCAGTTGAAACTGAAACAAGTTTTCTTAAAGTGAAACAAACATACGTAACATAATGGAAGATGGAGGTACACCTCCAGCCTCCTGGAGAGAAGTTCCAACAGCATCATTGCAAATAATTTCAGACTGGAAATTACTCCACTTGCCTGTGCCACCACATCTCTCTCTCTGCCAGTACTAGCATGCTGCTAACTGTGGATCTGGTTCTTCCCCTTTCACCACTGAATTACCACCACCACCACAGCTGGGATGGGTCTGGGCTGAAATACCTATCTAGAAGAGAAAGGTAACTTAGCACTATTTAAAGAAAAGCAGCCTGTTGAATCATGTGCACAAATGATTTTGTTTCACTCTCGTGCAGGACTTCCGGATTACATATGAACAATGCAAAACATTGAATACCCCTATATTGTTTCACCCTCTGGGAAATGCCACTATTCTTGAGCCTAAGAAAGGGAAGAACATGAAAATACATGAGAAGCTATGTTAGACTAAAAGTCCATATAATGTTTTCCAGAGCGGCCAGGCAAATGCTTCTACGTGTCCCTTCAGGATTGGGTGAAGGCAACAACCCTCCTAACTAAAGACTAGCAACTGCAATTGTACTCAAGGGGAGCCCAAGTCAATCCCTACCCACTTCTGCCAATGGACATTGTACTGTACACATTGTCACTTCCACTACCTATGGTCCCACAGCTTGATCTCTGCAGGCCACTATACAAGAAGCTGCCATGGAACTGGACCAGGAGATAAGCATAACACAGTATTTGTGCATGCCCTGAGTCTATTATAGCTGAATTATAGTTCTACATACTGTATATAAAGCAGGCATATTAAGTGATATTACAACATTCTGGAGGTCCTCCAAAATGGGATTCTGTGGAGCACAGAGGTCTTTGGGGTTACAAGATCAACAAGAATTATATCCGTCCCAGCACAAACTGTGTCTACTAATAGAAGAGAGAGTTGGGATATAACCCATGTCTATGAGATTACCTGCTAGCTGAGTTTGACATACCTAAAACATTCAAAAGTGTTAAGGTAAAACCCCTTTGCCGATATCAAGTTTTGCCAGCATGGCATATTTTTAAATAGGCTTCATAATTCTGACTTGAATGGTGCTTTCAACCAGTTTACCTGGGATGGATCTTAGGTCAAGTGGCCTCTAATTTCTTCACTCTTAACACTGGCATTCCATTGACTATTCTAATCTGTGACAAAAAGTTGCATATTTTACATCCAAGTTTGTTCTGAACTCTTGCCCAATCAGACCTAGTTAATTGTTAATTTGTCAATGAACTTTAGAACTTCACCTCTTGTCACTGCTAAGTCTCCTTTCCCTAAAAAGCTGGACCAGTGCAGAATGAGAGCTGATGCAATGATAGCCGAGGGCTCTTCTCTTCTAGCCTTAAAAGCTAGGTTACAAGAGAGAGAACATAAACACACAGGATGGCCAAAACTACTTACTAATCAAAAGACTGCTTCCAGAGCAGTGCATGGTGGACCTGGCAAAAAGTATGAGTGTGAATGTTTTTCTAGAAGTGTATGGAAAGAGTGTTCCTGGTTATAATGGGCGAGCACAGCACAGGGAGCAACAGCAGCTGTCAATATTTGAAATAGAAGAGATTCTTGTGTGGAAAAACCTGTCAAGGACAGGACATTTGTTTGAAAAAAACCAGTATGACCAGAATTTGGTTCAGCCACTGCCTACAATAACAATAGTTATGTGGTGTTTATACAAGTGATAAAGTTCAATATTTAGAAAAGACCCTCATGCTGGGAGAGATTGAAGGCAAAAGGAGAAGGGGGCAGCAGAGGATGAGATGGTTAGATAGTGTCACCAAAGCAATGAACATGAAGTTGGGCGAACTCCGGAAGCTAGTGGAAGACAGAGAGGCCTGGTGTGCTATGGTCCATGGGGTCGTGAAGAGTCGGATATGACTTAGCGACTGAACAACAACAACAAAGTTTACTAAGAATCTTGGCAAAATTGACACTATTCTTAGGGCTTAACAGAGCAGCCCAGTTTATCCAGTTCCAGATGAAACCCATGGAAAGATGACAAATCTTGTTTGTATGCCTTATTGCCTTTAAAAAAAAGTATACCACATGTGGTTGCCCTGGGACCCAGGGCAACAAGAGGAAACCCACCACGGAAATTTCCAGCCCCGTACAGAAATGTAAGATTCCCTTTTTATTTCTAGCCGGCCTGAAATGGAAAGCCTGTATTGCTGTTCTGGGAATACAAGGGAGACCTTTCATGCTGTCTGTAAGACTCGGGTATGGGTCCACTCAGGCCTGAATTGACACTTAATTGCTATATAACAATTAAGAGGCACCCCTCCCCCCCCCACACACAGCCCTTGTGGCATGCATCTCTCTAGATGCCAACCTACTACCAGGATGCTAAAACTATCAGAGGCTCAATCAAGTCAATTCCTTCCCTCATTTTTCAATTTAAACAAACACTTTCAACATTCTATGGCTCTGATGACCTCAGCTACATACTACATTGCCTTACTTACAATCCGCCAAACTTCCAGTTTTTTAGAACCCTTTTTAGCCCCAGTCCCTAACTTGCAGTAAAACAGCAGAGAGCTTCATTGCAGAGCTGTCATAAAGCCACTCTCACAAACCCAACACCCCCAATCTACAACATGGAGCTAATGGACTATATCAGCAAGGGACTTTTAAAAAATACCTAAACTTTAATTAAAAAAAAAATTAATTGAGAGTTGAACTACAGAGCTGCTACCTCTAAGGTTGGAGGAGGCAGATGGAGGCGGGGAGGGGGAGTGAGATTGAGAGAGAGCCCCAACAAACTAAAATCTGGATTTGTCCATTGTGCAGTTTCAATTTTTACCCTAAAAAAAAATGGCAGCTAGTATAAACCCAGAAATTTGTTTTCCCAATAGCATCTTGCCCTCAATATTCCATAGGTTCTGAAAGCTCACATGGTAATTCGTAGAAATCATTTTCTGTTAATTTACAACATATAAACACATACTTCCATGTACCCAGGGATTGCCAAGGATGTTGAAAATACATACTTTTGGATTTTTAGGTGTTCCTGTTTCACTTTCCTGAGTTTGTTATTAAAGAAAATGTCATATTCACCCATAATGTGAGTAGTGTCAGACCATGAACTCCTTTTTCTAAAACTGAATTTATTGATTCCAGAAAAACATTTTGTTTATACTGGGATCAGGGCTGCAAGGTTTCTCCATTCCATGTACAGGTTATTTACAAGCTGTACTCTCAAAGTAACGGTGCATATGTAAAGTGCATATGTAAATAGGAGGCAATGAAACATTATAGGAATCCATATACTTTGGCTGCTCTTTAACACTGTTTGGTCCTCCACTTCCAGATCACAGGCCTTAAATTGCTATGATTGTAAAAGTTCTGAAAAGAAACCCTGATGTATTGATTAAAATAAAATAATTTTGAGGATTGAGGGCATGCTTGAGCAGCACTTGATTGCACCATCCTATTAAATGAAATTATGGCTATTTAAAACTGCAAGAGAAATGCAAAGTTAATAGAAATGGAATTGGGTGTATGATGAAGTAAATATCAGTGTATTGCAAACTTAGCAGAATTGTCCAGGAAAACAAAAAGCACCATCTGTTTCCAAGAAAAATGGACCGTATGCAGAGTAAACAAAATGTATGATAACTGGCCTATTGGCACTATGAAGGCTGTAATCAAATATTGACTTTCCTGGGAGCAAGCCCCAATTTTGGATTTACTTCTGTGTAGATATGCATAGGACTGCAGCTTGCCCACTCTTCACAGGGTCCCAGCTTGTACGGTGCCTCTCACTGAAAGCAAATGGCAGAGTCTGCAGAATCTGATATTATGAAGAGCAAAAACAGAGAGGACGAAAGGGGTTACTGTCCCAGGGGGGATTTAGTTTTATTTGAATTATCTCCTCATGGTCTATGACTATCCCCAGATAAAGGCAAAAGGAATTCCCCATTTCCTTGTCTGCAGCATGTAATATTAATACTGTTAAACACAAGATATGGATCTTGGCAAGCACTTTTATATTGGTCTCTCTTATCTTTTAAGCAAACAACCAAAGACTAGATTGACACAAAGGAGCGGGCCTAGAATGACACACAAAAAGACCTTTATTCATGCCAATACCCTTGAGTATACGCTACATGTTATTTTATGTTCAGCTATATATTACTGTACTCTCAGGGCAGTTTTACGTACAATACCATTTCCAGGATACAGCTTAAAAATAAATTTTTAAAAGTAGATATTCTCTGTCAATGCCCTGGCTTGCTTCTGTGTAACAGAAGTTTTTATTTAGCTCAATTTTGAAGCAGCAATTCAACGTGTACTTTCTTTTCCCTTTCAAGGAACTGTAGGGGTGGTGAGAAGAAGGAACTAACAGTGGAATTCTATTCTTTACTCTGCCAGCACAACAACTGCTATGTCAGCCTTGAGTGCCACAAACATGCTGTAAAGCAGCGTCATTCTAACTGTGGGTTGGGACCCACTTGGTGGGCCGCTGATGTCAGGTGGGTTGTGGAAAGCTGGGAGTAGCCATCTTGGAAACTACAGACCTTTCTGTTGTGATATTCCTTTTGTGAGTTTTAACAGTTTGAATTTTCAAGTGAGGGCTTTTATTAAAATTTTGTTTTTAGTTCAGTGCTTTTACATCATATTTTGTAAGGCTGAAGCATTACATATGGGTAGGAGGAAAATATCCCCATTGGGCAAGCCAAGGAGACCTCCAGGCTGCTCTCAACATGCACTAGATTGGGTATAAGCTACTTAGCTCAGCAGGCTACTTGCAACTGGCCACTTGTGCCAGTGAAGGTTTGGATCGGGATGCCTGTTGACCTGGAGTTGCATACCAGCATCACGGCCCCACACTTTAAGCAACCAGTTTGGCTCAAGGATATAATCTTTTATCAAAACTTTATTTTATCTAGCTCTTTTAATCCAGGATGCATTAACAGAGA
This sequence comes from Lerista edwardsae, assembly GCA_029204185.1. NCBI lineage: Eukaryota > Metazoa > Chordata > Lepidosauria > Squamata > Scincidae > Lerista > Lerista edwardsae. The sequence goes on along the minus strand of JAJKFI010000012.1, from coordinate 20,300,941 downwards.
CATGGCACACTTGTAGGAAGATTCCATATGAACGCTCCCTGTATCCCTTTACACTTTTAAAACTGGACCCAACTAATAACAAAGACATAATCTGACCAATGCAAGCAATTCAAGAAGAGGTGCTCTGAAGTGCACCAACAACTGGCATAGGCTGTGTGACCACATCTCGAAGTGAACTAATAGCAAGAATGAAGTTGGGAGAAGAGAATGAACTTGTTTTTTTTTTATGCCATTCAGCATTTAGGTTGACTTTGGGGTGACCTTAGAACTTAACTTCCAATTAAATCTTAATTGTTCCAATTTAGATTCCCCCCCCCATTAAGATTAATATAATAATTTTAATTATCCAGATTTTCACTACAAGAGCTGTTTTCAGGAAATGATTAGGTATGTATAAAGAGGGAAAGGTATACTAGCCTTGAACTCCTCCCTTTAAGAGAAAAGACATTTCCATGTTGAACAAGCTACAAGCAGAGTTATGTACACTCACGCTAAAAACAAGTCAAAATGCTGTAGCATGGTAATCACAATTTTGTGGTTTTATGTTAGGTAAATGGAGCATATTAACATAATAATTCATAAATTAATTTAATTCCTGCTAGTAATGGGAAGGAACAAGGCTCCATTTCCCAATCATTGAAAATTATATTCAGTTACTCTACAAAGTGCCACCAATACTCTTTCAAACATCATGCCTGCAGCCAGAAAGGACTGGACTAGAAGCAGAACACTGTTCTTTAAAAAAGCAGAAGCCAAGACTTTTAGGAATCTAAACTCTGCCTCAAATACCATATTATAAACTTTGCAAACACACTGAAAAATTAAGGGTAAATCATGACCCATAGGTACTTCATAAGTATTATTTTTCTACATTCACAAAGGGTGTAAATATTCCCTTCTGTCAACTTTCAGAACTTAAAATCAAAACATCTTATAGGGAAGACCTGAAACTGCATAGATATGTACATGTAGTTTTGCAAGAGATGTTTAGGATTAAAAACCAGCAAACAATAGTGACAGGACACAGATGTGTATTATTTATAGTACGTACGTAGGAGATCTTCTAATACTAAGAGTATGTTTGTGAATCATACATGTGCTTTGTTTGAACTGAATACATCTTATGGTGTTGGAGAAGACTCTTGAGAGTCCCGTGGACTGCAAGGAGATCCAATCGGTCAATCGTCCAGGAAGTCAAGCCTGATTGCGCCCTGGAAGGACAAATCCTGAAGTTGAAGCTCAAGTACTTTGGCCACCTCATGAGAAGAGAGGACTCTTTAGAAAAGTCCCTCATGCTGGGAAAGATGGAAGGCAGAGGATGAGATGGTTAGCCAGTGTCACTGGAGCAATGAACATGAAATTGGGCGAACTCAGGAAGGTAGTGGAGGACAGGGAGGCCTGGCGTGCTGTGGTCCATGGGGTCGCGAAGAGTCGGACATGAATTAGCGACTGAACAACAACAACAACATCTTCCTCATAATGTTGGCATGATCAAGGTCTATTATTTCTCAAAAGAATATACAGCAGTTGTACAAGACTAAAACAATGATTCAAATGGGATCTATTTCAGAGGCAAAGTATTACAATTTAATATGAACTGAATGATGTCTTAGACCAATACTTTTACAGAAGAGCTAAATATTATTTACTTTTAGAAACATTCAGCTCCATTAATGAGGCTTCTCTAAAAATGCTTTGCAGCATCTAAGGCACTGTTGATAAACAGTTTCAAAATCTTCATCGTTCCCCTAGGGAAAAAAAAAAGAAAAATAAATGCACCATTTTAAATTGAATTGGTAAATAAATTCGTTTATTGGAGACAATAATACAGGCATGCCCCAGTTTCAGTTATCCACAGATACGATGGATACTGGGACTCCTATTAAAAAGATAGAGGAACATCAAACAAATGTGTTTTTTACCTACCTGCAGAAAAAACCACTGATGTTCCCCTATCTTTAAAAAGGTGTCCCTAGTATCCACGGTTTCAGATCCCCCCATGGTGGGTCTGGAACGGAATCCCAGCAGATACTAGGGCATGCCTATATTGATTTTAAGTTAGAAAAGTCAAAATTTTCTTAGATACTTACATAATATGGATCTTCAATAATGAGCTGTTTCTGTGGATCGTAACCCCCAAGTAGCTCAATCTGAGCTTTGCAGTTCTTAATGTGATTGCATTTTCTTTTTAGATCTCTGCAGTACAAAAGATTAAGTTGGGTTTTTTTAATCATAATGTGTAGTCTGCCTGTTTTCAGCAGGCATCAGAATGGTGTCAAGAGTTTGCAACATATGACGGAAACAAAAATGCAGATGTACTTTAACTGTGTGATATACTTTCAGTACAGAGTATGGAAGGAAGATGTATGTAATAATAATAATTAAGCCTGTTTGTTGAAACAATGTTTGTGTTGACAATAAATCTAACTGGCTTTTATCTGCAAAAAGAATTCACATAACGTCTCCTTCACATTGTCCACTGTTAGCTATTACGTAATAGAAGTGTATTTTCATTTCTGTCCATGTTGTTCATAAAAAGTGATGGAACAAAATGCTTTAATGTCTTAATCGGACAAGCAGTTTTTTGGTTAATTTCTTTTCCTTAGAGTTGACTTGAGATGCAACATTCCTCATGACATCTGCACAATGGTGCACCAATGGCTGAAATGCTGATCAATGTCCTTCCATTTTAGTGGTTCTTGATAAACTTTCAGCCTATGACAAGCTTATCAATATTTTCTCTTTAAAATTTACTTCCACCATCTATTGTTTTCAGGCTGATCAACCTCTTTCCAACCTAAATCAGGTACAGTCAAAGGGTGGCCTAGAGTCCAGATCTTGCCACCTACAGGTAATTTTATCCAGTCTCAGTGGTTGTCCATAAAATTTTAAAAGTTTCCCCAACTTCATTTGTAAGTGAAGGAAAAACATTTTCAAGTTGTAAGGAGCAGAAATAGACTGTACTTTCATTTTCTCTCCCGCTTAAGTTTTGAAAGCAATATCTAACAAATATAGTTTCACATAACAGAACATCTGAATGTTATGTATTCCGTAACTGACAGGCTAGATAGCACCAAATTTAATATGGAGCCTAAACATTTGGAAGACGCACAGGTTGAGTGGTAAGGTATTTCTGACCCTTGGACCACTGGATAGGAGATAAAGATTTCCTGAAAAATTCTAAGACTGTGTATTTATATTTATGCTGAGGCCTGATGAACACGTAGATTAAATAGACAGTTTTTTTCCTCCAATCACAGGATAATCCTGGCAATCGCCAACTTCCAGAAAGAAAAGACTGCAGTAATGCATGAAGAACAGCACAGTCACATTTACTTCTCTGGCAATCCCACAGTGAATGCCCCTGGAAGAAGGGCACTGGAAGAAATACAATTTTTATTCCCAGTAAGTGGAGAAAAGGCACAATATACAGTGAATAACTAACTTTTGAGGCTGCAATTATCAAAACACTGCATGGTCTACTAGTATAAAGCAAAAATATGTTTTCACAACTTACAGTAGGTTACTTTCATCCATACACAGCATATAATCAAAAGTCTGGAAATCCTCTTTTGTAACCTAGAATTCAACAAAATATATTTCAATACTGTTGGTGGAGACACATTATCATCAATACACACTTCTAAGGCTAGATTTGAAACATACTCAGGAGTAAATATGGAGTTTATGGAATAGGATTGTTCCATAAGCAATCCTATGTCTATGCTTTATCAAGTAAGAGTTCTATCATTATGGTTGCAATACTACATCTAGGAAAGAAATTCTAAGGCAAAGTAAAATTAAAATTTAACACTGAAAAGTTGCATATTAAAAACTTAGTCAGGTGAATATATATATATATATATATATAATAGTGCAGAACCTAACTAAAGCACGTGCATATTTAGTTGAACACTAAAGCCTACTTAAGCATAACTAAACATTATGCATTAGAATGAGGCCATGCTTCGAAGTGCAGGAGCGAAAGAAAAAAATTCCCACTGCCATACACACAAGTCTCTGTAGCATTAACTAGATTTAAAAAAAAATCTCTCTCCATAAGTAACAGATTCTTTGGATGCGCTTTGACTTTCTTCATCCAAGGAGGTGAGTTGTCCAACAGAAGCTTTTCCTCCACATAGGCAAGTGAATCTATGGATGCAATTTAGGATGAAAGCTATGCAGGCATATTTTTACCACAAAAAAAGAAGAAGCAAAAGTAGTATTGCACCAAGGTTATATTAGCAAAAAATGTTTCAGGCGCCAGACAGCATTGTTTGCATGAACAGCTATGAAGTAAGTGGTCCAGAAGTCTATCTTATGCTAGAAAAAGAAATTGAATGGGTGAGGGAAGAAGACTGGAGGGCTAGTACAAATGATGTTGTTTTAGAGAATCTCCAGAGATACAAACCTTGTAAAAGGTTTACAAGAGCAAGGAAAGTCTCAAACAAATGTGCAGAAACATTTACTCAGAACCCCAGGCTGCACTTGTGAAATGGGACAGAGCTGCCCACTTTATTACCCTTCTACAGGGCAGTTCATATTTTTAGCTTCCCGCCCCCACACACTACCTAATGTTTTCTTCATCTAAGGATAGTAGCTGTGAAATGGAAGGAACATAGTTTGTTTTTATTTTTAATAAAACCACAGGGGACCCATTGGTCAGAACCAATACTGGATCAGAACCAAGATGCTTCAAAAGCTGGTGGGTAAGCCCCAATTCTGATAGGAAAGACAGCCAAAGGGAAAAGGGTTTAAAAACGTCCATAGTTTCTCTGATCCAGTTCAAAGTCCTCCGAGTCTGCATTAAAGCAAAAAACAAAACAAAACAAGAAGCCCACATGTCTCCTACATCTCATCTAGCTTGGCTCAATGGACTTCCCTGATTGCAAATGCTTCCCACAAAGTTTCTCTCAAAAGACATGCAGCATGGAGGTTAATTGAAGACACTTCTCAGAATAATATAAATTAAGGTCAAAATCCAGAGAACTGTACAACTAGTAGAACACAGACAAAAGGCGGCTTTGCGAGTAGCAGCCTTCTGCTTGTGAAACTGATGAGTCTTTTAAAAGGAAAGTGCAAGTGGATCTGATTATCAAATGACAAAAAAAAAATTGAAACTCCTGAGCCATTACGCATGCTTACAGGAGCTCTGTGTCCCAGCCCCAGTGGATTTTGTCTTTAGAAGCTATACATACTTCTTACTCACACATGAGGAAAAAAAAATCAATCGATCAATAGTATTTATATACCGCTTTTCAATACAAAGTGGTTTACAGGCAAATAGTAATAAAGTTAAATGGTTCCCTGTCCCAAAGGGCTCACAATCTAATAAAAAAAATGCAGAGCACCACCAGCAACAGCCACTAGAAAAGACACTGTGCAGGGGTGAAGACGTTAGATGTATTGCATCAGGGTATTTGATTGAAACATCAGCGATGTTTGATGAAACTACATTGGGGCATTTGGCATTTTCTTTTCATGATCTCAACGTTTTTACAAATCCAAATTTTCCAAGTGTTTACAAATCATTGTTCAGAGAACCTGAATATGAGGATGAAAACTAATCAAGATATTCTGAGATCCAATATGCTTTTCCTAATATATAATTGGTTTTTCTTTTGAATTACATCGAGAGATGATTTTGTGCTGAGAAATAATGCTGTTGAAATGCATTTACACCAAATATTTTAGTCGCTAAATACTGAGGAGAAAGAAAGTGAAGAGAATGAAGACAGAATGTTGTGAGTGTTGAAAGGATCGAATCTATGTTTTATACAAAACATTATTGTCTAGAGCAGTGATGGCGAACCTATGACACGCGTGTCAAAGGTGACACACCACAGCATTTTGGGTGACACACTACTGTTCATCAAGACTTGGCAAAAACTGAGTTTCTTTTACTCATTTTTCATTTTTGTAATTATTTGATGTTTCTTTATATAATACATAGCACCACACATAATTGGGCTTTATTTTTTGTTTAAATAAATGAATACAAAGAATTGTTTCTATTTTGTCTGGGGTGGGGGGGTTGACACACCTGCAGAGTCAAGTTAAGCATTTTCTGCAATTCTGACACACCGAGCCCAAAAGGCTGGTCACTGGTCTAGAGCAATGCTTCTCAAAGTGTGGTCCACACCCTCGTTTGCCTGCAGCATGTCTCCTGGTGCTTCCTTTTTCTAGTTTCTCAGAGGCTTGCTACACAAGATGAACAAGAAGCTAGAAGAAGAAAGCAGGAAAGACCATGTAAGCCATCAGGGGGGAGAATTGCCTCTCCACGACAGGAGACCCTTCGAGCAGCACTGGTCTAGACTAGAGGGAACTCAGTCAGCATGGCTGAAGGAACATTATTGGAAAGACTTTTATAGTTGTTGTGAATGGAGAAAAGCAGAACATCCACACAGAATCAATACAGAATCAATATTATGATTCCCCCAATTATCATTGTTGCAGAGACACTGGAAGTTGGCTGCACTTGTCTTCTCACATTTGCATTTCTACAGATTATAATCACTGATATATCAGCTATATCAAAAACGTTTTATTCTTTGTCATTCCATGCATTCAATATAGCCGTTATCATCAAGGCCGGGCAACCATTACATTAGAATACACACCCATTATTTCAGTGAAATAATGGAACAGACTCATTCTACCTGTCGTGCTTTATGGGTGGTCTCAATGCCATGAGTTGTTAGACAGCTTAAAGCCCTTGCATCTGGGGAGCGCCCCACGTTCCAGTCAGAAACAGCAGCGCTGTCTATCATCCACTGCAAACAAGAGCATATATACACACACGTTTAAAGGAACTGGGTACAGTACCTGCCTGGCAATATGATTCATGGTAATGCCATGTTTCCTCATGCAATTCTGGCCCCGATAATCTGGAGGATTTCCTATTTCATACGTAGATGTTGCTGCACTGTCTATCCTCCACTACAGAAAAATAAATTCAAACATTTATAATTTTCCCTTCACACTACTGTAATATCAAGAGAAAGGTGGCTCAAGTGACAAGAGCAATGATTACCTTGTTTTCAAGGTGTGCATCAGTTACCAGTTTTCTGAAAACAGATTCAGCTATGGGAGATCGGCAAATGTTCCCTGTAGAAATAAATACTTAAGTGTCTCTGAAATATAGATTTATATACATGTACAGGCAAACTTCAATTTACATGCGACTTGTGTTCCTGGAAAATCATGTGCATCTCAAAGAGGCATAAATGAAAACTAGCTTTCCCACATGAAACAATAGAATTAGCATAGGTGGGGAGGCGAATCATTTAGTACTCACTTTGACGATTGGTGACTTCTGCTTGCCCAAAATGGCATAGGGAGAGGGATTGAAGAAGGAAGCTACTGGGAGTAGGAGTGACTACTGATATAAATGGCTGAGAAGGCAACAAGGGAATGCAAAAATGCCAGCAAGGAAACTGAGTAAACAGTAAGGAACAGTTTAGTGCCATGATCTCTTGTCAGTTATCCTCCAGGGAAAAAAAAACCAACTTGTTGCTTCTGCAAGAGGCAACCACCAGGATCTCTCTCACTGCAAGAGAGAAGGGGGCAAATGACTCTTCTCCCTCCCACTCAGAAGAGCGTCCCTTTATTACATTCGTCAGCATTTAACTCCAAGCAGTGGTGCACACTCCAACCCAGTTCATCAGCTTAGAATTTTACAAGAGGTACAGGCCCCTCTGCCTCAGAATCTCTGTGAACACATTTGCTTTGTCTCTCTTTTTTACCCTCTGGCTTAAGAGGAGACCCACACAAGTAGCTGCCAGAATTTAAGGGGTTACTCATTCACAACTAATTAGCAGCTAACTGACCACATTATTTAAAAACTGAACCCAAGCAAATTGCACTTCTGGTATTAATTTGTAAATCCTGCTATTTCAAAGCATATACATTAAGACTACTTGAATGGAGAGCTGCCTGTAATCCTTGCTTGAAAACTGCCAGGTGACCACATAGGCTGCCTAGAAAGTAAGCCTTGGGTCCCCTCTAGTTTCAGCCAAGGCAAAGAGGATTTTTTCCCCACAGCCTGTACCTTCATCTCCTTAGCTCTTAGTCCTCCCTTTGACTAAACATAACACACTGATCTCCTTCCTTCTTGGCCTCCCACTTCCTCTGCACTTTAGCACCACTCATTTTCTGCTTTGCTATCATCAGCGGCATACCACATTGCCCTGGAACCTGGGGGCACTAACATAGTGACATCATGCGATGCGTCACAACCAGGTCCTGGAAATGGAGGATGTGTCGGCCTCTTAGTGTGTCGGCGCAGCTTCCTGATTGGGAAGCTACACAAAGACCCCAAGAGATGGTGTCTTCCTCCTTCCATTTTGCTGTAGCCGCCTCTTATGAGATCAAAACACTACAGTAATATGCAGCCACCACCATCTTGCTTGAGCCTCATGTGACACCTTCCCCCCCTCCCCATGAAGCTCCATCCTGTCCCACCCCAAGCATCTCCCCTTGGTATGCCACTGGCTACCATTACTCATGTAGGCCATTACCCATATGCATTCTACTGCCCATGAAGAGCACTCCCCCTGACTCAAGTGAACAAGCCACCCAGGGAAGCTCCTGCTCAGCAGGGTAGATGATCATTTTGTAGTCAGAAGATCTCTGGTTCAACCCTTGCTATCATCAATTAAAAATAAAAGGAGAGAGTGACAAGAAAGGCCTTGCAGTGGTGCGTTGTTTCCCCAACTCTCAAGGGTGCAAATTGGTGGAAAGCCACGTGGCTTTCTGATGCTTCGCTCTTCCAATAGTGGGGGTGCAAGTGGGGTGGCCCTGGGTGCCTTCCTCAGAACACCCTTGTTCCCAAGGGTGCAATGCAGCAATGCTTCCCAAACTTTTTAGCATTGCCACCCACTTTTAAAAATGGCAATGCATGGCAATATAAATTCATGGCCAATTTATGGCCAAATTCTAAAAAGAAATCTTATTTAATTTATTATTATTATTATTAATAATAATAATAATTATTATTATTATTGGGATCCTATGTCCCCCAATGCTGCAAGAGACCTTATATACATTATGTGTGGGTTTGCTAGACATTTGCTAGACTCTCCCTAGAAATGAAGATTTCTTCCCCCAAATCTTTACAGTTATTCCAGGGTACCCAGAAAGCTGAACTGGAGAGCAAGATGGGCAGTTAGGGACTTCCAGGCCAGACAAAAGGCTGAAACTAGGTTCACGCATGATCTACGGCACCCTAAATTACTAGAGGGACGTGGTGGCACAGCGGGTTAATTCGCTGTTGCTGGGCTTTCCATCCAGAAGGTTGGGAGTTCAAGACTGCGTGACGGAGTGAGTGCCCGTTGCTTGTCCCAGCTCCTGCCAACCTAGCAGTTCAAAAGCACCTGAATGCTTTTGATAGGGACCACTTCGGTGGGAAGGTCACGGCGTTCCGTGCGCTATGGCGTAGAATATGCCTGGTCATATGGCTGGCCACATGACCACGGAAGCTTGTCCTCGGACAAAATGCCGGCTCTACAGGCTTTGAAACAGAGATGAGCACCATCCCCTACAGTCGGTCACGACTAGACCATTCGGTCGTGGGGAAACCTTTACCTTTTAAAATTACTAGAGCAAAATGGAAAATGTGTTTAATTGTCAAGGTATGAAAGATACCCCATACCTATTTTCTTTCGCAAACCAGGCAAGAGGGCTTGCAAAAAACCAACACACACTTTAACATTTCAAAACTTTTCACAACCCACCCAAAATCAGCTCAGGTCACAACTGGTGGATCCGGGAAACACTGGGCTACCGCACAGTCGCAGAGTATCTGCTTTGCACGCTGAGGAGTGCAGATCCGATCGTTGGCACCTCCAGACAGGGCTAAGAAAAGTCTCCTGCTTGGAAGCCTAGCCAGCTGCTGCCAGCCAGCGTAAACCATTTTGAGACAGGCTGATAAAGGCCTGACCCAGTATAAGGTAACTCAGTATGAAGAAATGGGGGTATTGAACGTTGTGGGTGCGAGGAAGGAAAGAAGGGATATTCTTTAAGGAAACAGAAAAGGAGCGAGGGAAGGAAGCCGTCTCCACGTAACGGGACTTTCAGCCTCTTTCCCCCGTCTCTCATTGGCTATTTCCTCCCGCTCCAGGCGGCACAGCGGAGGACGAGCAGAAAGCCGCCTCAACCCCCCGCTCCCTCTCTCCTTTCCCTTATCTACTCACCCAAACACACGAACAAAACGGACCTGGACTCCCCCGTCGCCATCTTCGCTCAAAAACCGGCGGGTAGATGAGCGGACCACGATGCCACCGCCAGGCCAGGAGGAAGCGAACTGCCCGTTCCCGGACTGTCGCGCTGTTGCGTCCGCTGCTTTACGGCAGCAAGAAGGCTTATCGCCAAGTCTGTCCTAGCTTACTGCCTGATAGAAAAAAAAAATGTTTTTTTTCTTGGAAAGATGAGGTTTAAATAAAATGGGTGTTAAACGCTGAGACTCGGAAGGGGATGGTAGGGTGTGGACCTCTTCCCGCGTTTCCTTTGTGCCTATAAAATGTGTGCCTGTAAACAGCAGGCACTCGGATAGCCTACTATTCCTCTTGCCAATTCACCTGCTCCATCCAGGTGAGCAGCAGCGGATGCTTCTTAAAGGCGGTGCCTGCGCAGAGGGGAAGCGATCGCTTCTCTCTTTCGTTTCTAAGAGAATGTATGTTTGCCAAGAGTGGGAGAGGTTTTTCCAGCGAGGGCTTTAGTCTGTGCGTATAGGAGTGCGCTGGAAGGAGTAAGTATTTGGATGTTCTTAACCAGGGTGAGGGAAAGCGCCTGGGATGAGAGTAATTTTAAGGCATTTCCTGCCCAGCCTCCGAACTACTATGCTAATTAAATTCTTCCTTGCGTAGTTCCTAATGAAAGATAGAGAACTCGGAAATATTGAAGCTATATGGGGCTTGTAAAGCTCAATCGCTCTGATCTATCGATGGGACTGCCCTAGACTAAGTGAATTGTAGAATTACAGTCCTGTTCTTTTATGTCTGGCATGAGCAATTTGACTTCCTAGTGTCTTATCACTGTGCCCTGTCTGAGGGAGTTGCCCAAATTGTCTGGCTGCATCTCTGTTCCAGCCCATCCTCCATCACCAGTAGCTAGCTGGAAGAAACATAATGTGAGTTGATTATTGTTAGAGTTACCAGATACAAAGTGGGACAGAGTGCCTATACCTTTACCTTTGTATAGAAAAACAATTTGGGCAGGTACAGCTTTTCAAACCCTTCCATGATGAGCTAGTTAACCTGCCCCAATTGTTTTTCTATACAAAGGTAAAGGTATAGGCACTCTGTCCCACTTTGCATCTGGTAACCCTAATTATTGTAACATGACCAGATTCTTTGGGGTGGGGTGATTGTATGCCCAAATAAACATCTGTGGGTTTGTAGTCCAGGTGAACACTATATTCATGTGTTGTACTGACTCTCATTAAATGGAACCCAGTTGACTATTTGGTGGTAGGGCCTATGAGAAGGGGGTCCAGGGAGTAAATTGTACTTGTGCCCAGTGCAAAGAGAGGGCCTGGGAGCCTAAGGAGGGACCTGAAAATGTCCTGTGTTCTTGTATTTTCCAACCTCACCTGGGCCCATGAGAGGGGGTATATCAGATCTGAGGGTAAAAAAGGAGGCTTGGGAGCAAAGAAGGGGAGCAGGCAATTTCCTAGGATCTCAATAAATGTTTGCATATATAGTGAAAAGACTAGCATTGATATTTTTGTGTAAGTCTACATAGTTTCACATATTGTAATTCATAGAAATTATGATCCAATGATTGTATGAAATTATGATCCAATGAAGAAGAGAAGGAGCCCAAAAGAAACTTTGTACCCCTGATAAAATTCCTCTCAGGGGCCTTGACTGTAGGATTGAATAAGTTTATACTTGGTCAGATAGCCCATTTTGTTAGATTGTGGGCTGAGCCAAAAGCTGGTTCACTTGTTCACATGTTTATGTACTGTAATCAGTGTCCTGAAACGTGTGGTTAGTGTCCTATTAAAAAGTACTGCAGAGTATTTTTAGCAATATAGTGCCAGCTATGTATATGATGCTTTACGACAGATGTAAATGGTACCCTGCCCAAAAAGGCTCACAATCTGGAAATGGACACAAGGGAGAACACAGAAGATGGGAAGGGAGAAACTGGGAAAGGGTATGCAATTAATTTCATGTACTTGGGCTTAGTTTCAGTAGGGGTAGAGACTAGGCAATTGTACCAAAGACTCCTTGGACAAGGTGATGTTTTCCTGATAAGCTGATATGAAAGCTAGGCGTGTGTGTATGTTTGAATAGGTGTTCCAAACATATAAAACAAATAATATTGAGTTGCTTAATTATTAACAAGCATGTGCAAATCTGGAGTCTTGTAGAGTGTTATAGACTACCAGCATGACATGTGCCAAACGAAACATACTGCAAATAACTTGGTATCTATTTTGATGATTCTCAAACTTTTTAGCACCAGGACCCACTTTTCAGAATGACAATCTGTCTGGGACCCACTGGTGATGTCATGGCCAGAAGTGCCATTGTGATACCAGAGCCTGCTGCTTTCCAGAGAACGCAGCAATAAGTAAGGTTATTTCTTAGCCATTTTCCAATAGCAAAGTGAATCAAAAAGGAAAAAGCCTGTTCACAACTTTGATGCAAGCAAAATAACCACACAATCCCTCCCCCTTTTCAGTGACCCATTTTCCCATATTTTCAATTATGGTTGCGCTTGGTGCTATATGACCCATCTAGTGAGTCCCAACCCACAGTTTGAGAAACACTGATCTATTTTATTTGAAGACCTTAATTCAAGCTGCAGTGTTACTCCAGTGCCATTCGATGTGTCTAATTGCTTGCTATAAGTGGGTGAAAGTGCATGTTAATTCTGTTTGGATAGCTGTGGCCTCTGTTTTCACGTGTTTTTGTCCTACGTATCCTTAGTTAGATATGCATGTTCTGGTTTTTTTAGTTTAGTGTGTTGCTTTTTAAGCAAGAAAATGTCAAGGCAAAGTAGGCAGAAAATTGCAGATCAGTGCCTTTTACAGTTCTTACATAAATATGATGGAGATAGCAAACACCTGGTGTATCTTTTTTGGGGGGCCTGAGTTTGATATGACAAGCCACAATTTTAGCCTCTTGACACCAGAAAGGCAGAGTGCAAGGATTTTTAGATGAAGCCTATTCAATTTTGCCCCAAATCTAGTAAAAAATAATTGTTCGCTCTGTTGAAGAACTTGACTGGCTTTGCTATATGGTATAATCAATAGAGAAAGGTGTCTGAGGGCAGACAGACTTACTTCAATTCCTTTGAGAAATGCTTGCTTCTCTCTCTGTGGTGGTCTTCTAGAAGATAAAGCAGACTGGATTATCTTAGATGGCATCAGCCTTAGACACTAGTGTCTGGGGTCTGTAACAGTCTTTTCCAGACAAGTGATGGGTCTGCAAAGCTACTTAAGTTTACCTCTGCTGCAGAGTTGCAAGCAGGTGGTTCCTTTTGTAGTATTCTTGGCTGAAAGCCTGAATCGCATTACTACCATGCTTTGCTTTTTGTCCATCAACTTTGTTTCCCAATAATATTCCCCTCATGTAAGCAACCTGTTAAATATGAGGTAAACTATCTCTGTCTAGAATGTGTCCTGCTCAGCTGTTGCCGTATTATTTTACTCCGTATTTTTGCTTTTGCTCAGCTAGATTATCCTGCTTAGGAGGATGACAAGGAATTCAATCTGTGTATATTTAAAGGCTCATTTCAAGCTCTTCGGAATACAAAATAATTTGCTGTGGGGGTTCATAAAATCCTCTTGCTAATATTTTTGTCCTTCTCTGCCAGATTTTCCTGAAAGAGGTTCAGTGCCACACGTTATAACTGTCTACAGTCAGAAAGTTATCTCTGCCCCTAGGATAAACTGGTAACGACTTTCAAGAGGGTAGCTATATTAGTCTGTAGCATCAAAGACCACAAGGAGCCTTGTGGCATCTTTTAAAAGATGAACACATTCATTGTAGTGGCTGCAATAAAAAACAGGAGCAGGATATGGTAGGAACTTGTGCTTAAGTATATTTATGTACTTCTTAAAAACAAAAAGCAGTTCACAAACCACTTTATATAACTCTATAAATGGTCCCCTGTCCCTAAGGACAGCCTCTGGAAAATATGTCACACTGAGGTGAAGAGGGATAGTGATTTTCTCTCCACCCGCTGCTAAAATAATAGGATACCAGGTGTAAGGGTGGGGGAGGACGGAATGGGGTTGGCAAGAAGGCCGCTGTCTCCTAATCCCCCTCTTGGACCTGGCAGCCTTATACAGGGCTTCCAGGATTTGTGCCAGCAATTTAGCTAGCACAAATCTGAGTAACCCCGTTGGGCAGGCTGGAGTGTTACTTGGGGTAAGGGGATAATATCTCCTTACCCTAAGGAGACTTCCAGCCTCCTCCTAACTGGTGCTAACAGAGCCCATTTGACCCAGCTGTACCAGTACAGGTTAGGGTTGGACTGTAAGCTTGTGTATATACTTTGTGAAGCTGAGGGCGCAATCTTAACCTGGAGTTAGGCCGGCACAGTTAAGCCAGCAAAGTATGGCCAGCCCCAGGGCCACTGTAAAGTGCATTTGGACCTCTCAGAGTTGGGGAGGATGGTGCAAGTCTATGTGCTGGCCTCTCAGACTTCAAGAGTGGTCCAAACATACTTTACGGTGTCTCTTGTACCCGCCTAACTTCAGGTTAGGATTGTGCCCTGAAACTGATTGGTTTATGGAAGTACAATTCCCAATAACCTTTTTGTCAAACTGGATTCACCTTGTGCGATAGAGTTCTTCCTACAGTTCTCCTGCTATCAACATAACTAGGCTTGCAGGCTGAATTTTTCATAGAGATTTGTCTTCTATGAATTGCAGTAGTGCTACATATGTGCCTTAGATTGGAGCTTTTCAAACTTTGGTAAAACCAATGTAATTGTTTTGTTGCCTGAACTATTCTAGTACAGGTATTTGCATTGCATCGGATACTCCCACATCCCAAGAATAGAAATGGAACACTATTGGATGTCATTTTTACCATTGACGCTTGATTGAATGCCCACATTTTTGAAGTAGCTTCAAGCTGCTTAATACTGTATTTAGGCCTGTTGGATAATTCTCCTGAAAACATGGGAGCTGTTGCAAAATCACACTTCTCCTGGTCCCTCCCCTTGTACACACAAACACACACTTTCCCTGTACTTGACCTTTCAGTCTTATTTCAGGCTAACAGCAGCAGCATTAGCCTCCTTAAGAGATCAGGAGTATTATATCTGCACCTGTCTTTATTAGAATTCTGTAATAAAAATGTTAATTATATTTGGTGTTTGATGTGAAAATTTCTTGAGCTGTCTCTGTAGACCTGGGAAGGAAAGCAGACCTATAAATGCCTATCTGCTTGGTAGGCTATAGAGATCACTCCCCTAAGTCTGCCTACTGGTCACCATTATTTGAGGCACTTCCTGGATACAGTTTGCGTCAGTTGTATCCAATTCTAAGACACACCCAGATTCTCTAGTCAAACAGTGCAAGCAACTGGCTCCAGGGACAATCCTAAAATATTGTTTAGCATAAATGCTTGCTCCATGACCTGGATTGCAGTTTCCTGTAACATTACAACATCATCACATAGCAAAAGTTTCTTTGCCCTTGGGGTCCATTTGCACAAAATGCTGTGTTTAGCAGCTATTTTGTCACTAAAAAATGTATATCATTATCTGCCTCTTCTATTGTAAGCAGTCTGTTTTTAGTGCAGTAATAGCTGTGTTCCCACGTCACTTTTGAATGAACTTCGTCACAGATTGACAAGATACTCCGATCTGTTTAAGCCAAGCTTTTGCATATTAGCTTAGCAGGATGAGAAGTCCTGTAGAGTGTGTGGGCGTGTGCACTTTTGTGTTCTGAGATTTCTGCTGGGTCATCAAGGAATGCAGTGAAACATCATCCTAGCTTAGAATGCTGTGAGAAATAAGCTTCAGGATATATTCTGCCAACCTGGTAAATATGGGCTGATGTGCTTCCCTTAAAAACTTGCAAACTCACAGTCCAGTCCTATCCAGGGATGGAATAGGCAGCCCGTCTGGCCTGCGCCATATCCAGCCCTGAAGGCAGCTATGGTGCAACTGGAGTAAGGGGATGTTTGTTCCCTTACCCCAGGTGAAGCCTCAGACACCCATATTGGGCCACTTGGATCTGAATCTCGGAAATCCAAGCAGCCTGTGTAGGGCTGACCGGGTCAAAATGGGGGTTAGGATCTGGCCTTAGTGATGGATCTGGCTCCACCATCCCCTGCCCTGGCCGGTTTCATCCTGTCCCGCCTTCCCTCTGTCCTCCTTGAGCCCCTATACTGGCCTCCGTAGGCCAGCATCTCCTGCTGGGACTGGCACAGTGAGGATGGCACATATCCTAATATTAGTTAGGGAGGCTGGCACACAGACAACACTCCTAGGCTGGCACAAATCCTTGTGCTGGCCTACCAGCCTGTTAGGATTTGGCCCTCAATGGAATACCAGCTTTCCTGTTCTATGGTGTGCATTGCTGACTCTCATAGAGCTCAGTATCTTCCTTCTTGCATAAGAGTTGGTGGAATTTTAAACCTCTCAGTCCTTAAATTTTCTCTTGCATTTAGCTGCTTTCATAGTTCTTGCAACATCTCTTTGTTTCTGTCATTGGTGGAATGGGAATTTGAACAATCCTTCACCTGTACAGTTGCCTGAAAGCTTCTAGGAAGAATGTCTCCTCCCCTGTAGATTCAATATTGTGCAAGAAAATAGTAAGTTTTCTGTAGTCAGTTATAGATTGGCAAGATCCTCCGAAGTCCTGCCATTATGCTAATAACTGTAGGAAAACTGTACTGATAATCAGTATAATGTGAGATGTTTTGTGCTAGGCCAGATACCGTAGGTTGTACTATAAGCCAGTCCAAGCAATTATTACATAAAGTGGCTGATGCGTCTTACCCATTTATAATCATGTTTTGGTTATCGCATCCCTTTGTATTGTTTATCATTCTCTTTTTTTTTTCCTTCCACCAGTGAATAACCCTATACCTTCCAATTTGAAGTCGGAAGCAAAAAAGGCAGCAAAAATTTTAAGAGAGTTTACAGAAATAACAACCCGAAATGGACCAGACAAGATCATACCTGGTTAGTAGGGAGATGGGTTTGTGGTTCTTGAAACCTTAGTCTTTCTTTCCTTGAGGTAAGCTCCCCTGCGGTCCTGGCTTGTCATTGGGGAAACTGTGAGAGAAAAATGGTGTACAAACTCTGTATATGTAGTGTGTGATAGAGAAAACCCTTTTGTTACATTCTGGGATCTCTGCCTGTGTTCTAGGTATGTATAAATTATTTGATAGTAAGCTAAGGCTGCAGTTTCATGCTGACTTACCTCTGAGTAAGCTTCATTAAACACATTGGGGCAGCAGTAAGCCCAATGCATCTTCATTTGCAAAGTTGCATTGTATTCCAAATACATTACCCAAAGCCCGTTAGTAACTGGTGGTGGTGTTAAGCTAAAAATCAGCCTAGTAAGCTCACCAAGAGTGTTCCAAAACCACCCCAAGAGCACATCTGAATGCACTCCAAAAGCATTGCCTGCTACTTGCTGAGGCACACCAGCAAGCATCACAGTGGGTTGGCCATCAGCTGGCCCCGCTAGATGCCTAATGGGGCTATTTTGAGCCAGCGAGGCCTTTAGAGTGCTTTTAACAGCACTTTTAGGTGTGTGAAAGTGGGTAGGGTAGTTTCAAACCACTGAGAGATAATCATATATGTGATTTGTCAGCGATCGGAATGTCACTAAGTGTTGCATACCCATATACAGTCTGCCCTCATCTTGCATGAAGTCGACTTCATGCAGATGGCAAGCCAGTACCAATAAACTAGAAATTTAACTAGGTAATACTGTCAGCCATTCTATGTATTAAAGACATTAAAATCTTACCCCAGCTTCAGAATGCCTTATAAGGGCATATAAACTTCACTTCTGGTTTTTGCCAAATACTGGAAGTGATTTTTTGAGGGGGCCTAAACAGTAGTTCTGAGGCACACAGAGACCACGGGTGGTCGTGCACGGCCTTTGCAAGTCTCAGTAAAACTCTGGACCCGACCAGAGCTGAGCTCCAGTTGGGTTTGGAGGATGGGATGAGCCCTGAATTCTGCAAGTTCCAGTATCTGTGGAATTTGGAATCTATGAGGGTTTCAGGAATGGAACCTTTGCGGATATTGAGGGTATGCGTGTATGTGATTTTAGCTTTATGTCCTGACCCTAGAACATAGCCTTTGCACAAGATGTAGGCCAACTTCCAGATGGATGTGTCCAGAAGTGGTGGTCTTGGAACATTTACAGTACAATCCTCTCCATGATTACTAGGAAGTAAACCTTATTGAGTTCATTGGGATTTAACTCCCAGATAAGCGTGTATAAGATTATAGCCTAACCTAGTAACTTAAAATTTGGAGCATAGAGCAGAAATAGTGAACTTCTGTTTTAACAGTATGGCTGATGATCACTTGATCCATTCCAGAATTAAGAATTTTGGAATTCCACAACTAAAATGACTAAAACCAGAGTTTTGCTTTTCTTGATAAATGGCTTTGCAGCCATGGGTCATGCTCCAAAGAACTTCTTAATTAGTTCTGTCAATTAGTCAAGAATGTTTTGACTCTTGTATCTCAAGGAGCAGCATGGTGAAATGCTGTTGGAATGGAATTGCAAAAGCAATGTGTGGTATGATAGGAATCTGGTACCACCAGTCCACAACTTACAGACATCCCAACTTGTTAAGGAGATGCATCATGCTCTTGCACAGTGTGTCTGCTATGACATTTTTACTAGAGTGCAATAGCTTATAGGATGACGAGAGTTGCACTTTGGAAATGCAGAACTGGTGGGTGAAGGAGAGCCAGTACAGTACTTAGTAGAATTGTATTCATGTTCCTACTACCTGTACTATTGTAATACTTATGCAAATTGTAACTTGTAGAATGCAACTAATACAAATGCACACATACACCAAAAAGGGCTTTAAGGCCCATTTTGTACATTACATAACAACAAAAGAAGCAAGGCTACCACCGAATGTACACTCGCCCAGCAGTGAATTATCTAATTCAGTTGTTCTTGTGTAGATATATTTCTTTATTTTAAGTAACAAAAATCAAATACAACACAAAATACATAACAAAAACAAAGAACTAACCAAACGACAACTATAACTCAAAGTATAAAGGACCTCTACTCATCTACACATCAGACACATACAATATTTTCTGTTATCCTCTTTGATACAATATTATTTGACCTTTCGATTAAATCCAAATCCACAGATATTATATTTCTTACTAGCTTACCCGGCGTTGCCTGGGTATTTATTTATTCCAAGCTTCTATTAGACATAAAAAGGAATGAATTCTACCAATCAGCTCAGTGACCCCGAAAACTATAGATTTGACAGCGATGTTGGCCATTTTCATGTGGGGCCTCCCACGCACCCCCACCCCCGGGGACAGGGGGGCCTGACCCCCGCAGTGTTTGTTGCCAGGCCACAAGGCACACGTGTGCCGAGTTTGGTGCCAGTCGCTCCAGGCATTCCAGCAGGGCATGGCGGATGTTTTGTTTTGCACCCGTTCTTGCCCCCCACATTGAGGGGGGGGCCCGAACCCGGACTCCACCGGCGTTGGGAGCGTTGCTGCTTGTCTCGGCAACCCTAGAAACTATGGATTCCGTGCCAATTTTGGCCATTTTTGACCATTTTCACATGGGGCCCCTGTGCACCCCCACCCCCAGGGGCGCTAGGGGTCCCCGATTCCTGCCGTGTTTGTGGCCAGGTCGCAAGGCTTGCGCATGCCGGGTTTGGTGCTAATCGGTCCAGGCGTTCCAGCAGGGCATGGCGGATGTTTTGTTTTGCACCCCTTCTGGCCCTCCACACCGAGGGGGGGGGGCAAACCCAGACTCCACCGGCGTCGGGAACATCACTGCTCGTCTCGGCGACCCTGGAAACTATGGATTTGACGCCGATTTCGGCCGTTTTCGACCATTTTGACACGGGGCCCCCTGCCCACCCCCGGGGGCGTTGGGGGGGGGGTCTGACCCCCACAGTATTTGTCACCAGACTGCAAGGCATACGCTTGCCAAGTTTGGCATCAATCGCTCCAGGCGTTGTGGAGCCTATGCGGAGCATACGTACACACAAACGTACACACAAACACACACACACGTTCTCTTTTTTTTATATATATATAGATTTATCTAAGCCCTGCAAACAGAAAACCAAAAATAGTTTCCACTCAGTCGTTTCTTGATTCCAAATATTAATTGGTATCTCATTCTCTATTAGATCAACATATATTTTAGGTAGCTTGCCTTGATGGCTTTTAGTATCCCTTTCCAAATTCCTATCCATTTGTGATAGTATTTCACCATTTACCTCTCCCTTTTTCCACCAATGTTCATAGGACAAATCTGTTAACATAACCATAAGTTGTCTAAAGTGTTGTTCTACCTTCATTAAACATACAACCAGCACCATAATTTAAAAAACCTTTGTTACATTCTAATTTATAGATAGAATGTTTTTTATACTGTTGTTCCCCCACCACAGGAAGTTGTTCATGCCACATAAATGTTGTTTCAGGTTAAGTACAAACCTCTGGCACCTAACCCTATACTTAAGTAGGGAGCTATGAGTGCTCAGAGGGGAGAAGACTTCAAAAAATCCCATTGGGTTCCAGTGCAGTGTGTTGTTGTACATTTGTTTTTAATTCAAATCGATGCTAACTACTAGTGTTTTTTTTAAAAAAATCAGAGTAGTTCTTTGTCTTCCGCAACAGTACTTTAACTGTTTCTTTTACACTCTGTCTTTGCCAGCTCATGTAATTGCTAAAGCAAAAGGACTTGCTATCTTGACAGTCATCAAAGCTGGATTTCTGGTAACAGCTCGAGGGGGCAGTGGAATTGTCTTGGCTCGCTTGCCTAATGGAAGTAAGTTAACAGGGTCTTGGTAAAAGAATGACGCGTGTGTGCTTCTGAGTTGTCCTGCTCAGAAATGTTTATTGTAAGCAATTCACATTGTTTCTGTTGTGCGTGGAGAGGAAGTTGCCTGGACCTACACATACATTGTGTCCGTACTTTCAAATGTAAATATGGGGCACATATTGAATCTGTGTCAAATATGTGTATATATATATTTTTTCCCATTTTTCTCCCAACTTTTGGTAAAAGTTCCAAAAAGTAAAAAATGTAGCAGTCAAAACTCCAGCAGAATATGCAAACCATTTTCAGACCATTTGCACCCCAGGCAACAAGCATCTCCAGTGTCTTCTTAAAGGTAGAAAAGGGCATCACAATGCTCCTGAGGTCAGGAGTTCCACATTCAGGGGGCTGTTGTAGGAAAAGGCTCTGTCCTGGGCGCATGCCAATCAAGCCTCAGCCAACAACGGTACGTAAAGCAGCAGTATGTGGAACAGACCAGTAGATTCATATGACAAAAGGCCATCCTTAAGGTACGGAGGCTCAAATCGTATCGGGCCTTAAAGGGGAAGTACCAGCACTTTGAATTGGCTTCCTGTCTGTCTTTTAGGTCCAGGGTGCTTCTTGCATGCTCTTTCTGTGTGGCTGCCATCAGCAGCCTGGCTGTTGCATTCTGAACCAGTTGCAGTGTCTGAATGCTTTTCGAGGATGGCTCACTGCACTGCTGTAATCGAATCCAGAGATGACCAAAGCAGAGCTGTCTGCAGTCAGATTTGCTTTCTGAAGGATCTTGGAGGGTGCACTGGCTGAAGCTGGGCAAAGGTGCTCCTGGACACAGCTGCCACTTGCCCCCTCTATATGCAAGATTAGATCCAAGAGCTTTTTTTATCACTAATATGCTGACACCCTGCTCCATTACCTCGACAGCCCTTCGAGAATTTGATAGCAAGAGGCAACAGAGCAGGCAGCTGTGAACTGGATGAGAGTCAACAAACTGACATCAAAACTGGATGGAACAGAGATTGTCTTAATCAGGAGAGCCAAAATGCTGTGTTGGGTCACCACCCTTTTCTGAATGGGGTTGCACTCCTGCAGGAACAAGCATGTAGCTTTGGGGTGCTCCTGGATTCATTAAGGGTGGCGAACCAGCTGTGGCTGTATCTGACCAATAGTGGCCCCTGCCATAGGCTCTATGTGAGGCTGCCTTTGCTGGCAGTCCAGAAATTGTCATTAGCGCATAATGCAACAGCCTTTGTCTGGGCCTCAGCAGGTCAACTCTTTTGGACCGCTGCTCCAGCTACTTCACTGGCTACTGATTGGTCTTCCGGCCCCATTTGAGATGCTGGTTTTAACCTCTTATAGCCCTTTACAGCTTAGGACCAGGGTACCCGAAGGACTGTCTTCTCCCTTATGTTTCTGGCCCTTCTCTCAGCCCATCTGAGAGGGCCTGTGTATGCATGTTTCCCTTGTCAGGGAAGCGGTAGTTTGAGGGAAGGCTTGGTGGTGGCACTGTAGTTGAGAAGTCCCTCTCTAAAGGTCTGAGAACTGCCACCTCCCTTGATGGGTTCCATCTAGGGCTAAAAATGTTTTTGTTCAGCCTTTTGTGTTTAGTAAGGTCTATTTTTTGCCTCTCCTTTTTATAACTCCTGCCTTCAGTTGCTGCATTGTTTTAATGTGTGCTTTTTAGGACCACTATTTGTATACTTTTTTAGATTATCGTTTAATGCTGCTGGTTTAACTGATGAATCTCTCAGTGCTTTACTATTTTTATTGCTGCTGCTATTGCTCTTTTTTATGACACTGATTTTAGTTACGTGTTTATATTTATCTCACGTTAACCACCTTGTGTATTCATTTTGTGAAAGAAAGGCAGGATATAAATCTGCAAAGAAATAAGCATATGTAGTTGAGGGAAAAGGTCAGATCATCTTAATGCCGTGGAAAATATCATACAACTGAATTAATTTTAAATCTATCCAGGGAACTAATGCAGTTGTGGAGTAATTAAGTGCAGCATAGATGCTATTTTCTGGATTTGGGTACTATCAATATTTAGACATCCATGAATACTTGTCTCTCTAACTGATGGGTAACTGAAATACTCTCCCTCTGGCATGTCTGTGAAATGAAAGATTGTCTCAAAACAAAATTGTAAAACGGAGACAAAATTGTGTTATATAGGGGCATGTTTCAAAAACCATCTTTGTCTTCCATGGCAGGCAATAATTGAGGGTTTCTGTAATCTCTAAAGTCCAAAAGAATGCTCTCTTTGTCTTGAGTCAGTATTTACTAACACAGTAGGTATTGTGTAATGCAAAATTGGGAGCTAAACCCAGTGTTGTGAAAATGTTTCAGCCTGAATAATGAAAACCTTTCTGTAAGCCAGAGTCTGCCATTCAGTTAGCTTTCATGATTGAAGACGTCTGTGTGTGTGAGCAAGTAAACTTTCATCTCCCTCTCCATGCATAATCCAGATACATAATTCAGCGAAGTTGCTGCTTTGGGGTGATTTTTGGGTTGCCAGGGGAAAGAAATAGACAGTTGGCTGGTTTGGGTGGACTTAAGTTGCCTGGTTGGTCCTATACATTTAGTGATGTGCATACTCACAGCTTGCACTTATGAGCCTGTCACTTCCCAGAGAGTTTGTAGCCACTTCCCTTAATTGTGGGGAGGTCTGGACAAATCGTGTACCCCCCTCCCACAGTTAAGCAAAGTGAGGGCAAACTCTTCAGGCTGTGAAGCCCTCAAGTGTGCACAGTGTGTGCTGGTATCACGTGGGGCTAGTTTAATGTAATTATTGTTTGAACCAGTAGAAACTTGAAAAGATTAATAGATAGGATTCTAATCTATTTCTGTATTGTAGATTTAATATTTATAACCTTCTGGTCAAACTTGCAAGCAGTAATTAATCAACAGTATTTATATACCGCTTTTCAACACAAAGTTCACAAAGCCGTTTACAGGCAGATAGAGTTAAATGGCTCTCTGTCCCAAAAGGGCTCACAATCTTAAAAAATGCAAACCACCACCAGCAACAGCCACTAGAAAAGACACTGGGCAGGGGTGAAGAGGGACAATTACTTTCCCCCTGCTAAATGTAACAGAAACACCACTTGAAAAATTGCCTCTTGTCCAGTTAGCAGGAGCAGTTGTTTGTAGTAAGGATAGTAGTTGTAAGAAGTTGTTTTGTTTTAAAAATGACCCATATGGTATATCAAATTAAGCCAATTTGTATATCTGAATTACTAGCATTTTCCTTGACTTGAACGGCTATTCACTGGTCTAGGATGTGTTGTCTCTACAGCTGTATATGAACACACCAAATTAAGTGTTGGCCATGGGATTCAACATGTGGATAAACACTTTAAAATAAGCAAGCTTCTGTCTAGTCCTTTGCACTGTGCAAGTATGTTTGAAAGTGTAGAGGACGTGCCTGTTGAAATCTCAAAAGCTAGGGTGGGGCCTTAGCCAGATTGCTAGTAGCTCTCTGTTGCAGCTTCCACATCCTGAAGCCATCTGTTTGCTCCCCCCCCCCATTAGCGCAAGCAATAATAGACAATTTTTTTAACTTGCCCAATTTATACATGTCTCAGATTTTGTGGCACAGAATGTGACTCATCTTCACGTTCACATTTCTCTAGTGCCTACTGAAAACCCTTTTCACATGCAATTTTGCCTAAAGAAACAATCATTAAAATTTTGGAGTCGCTAAGTGTACCCATCTGTTTTCCTCCAGAACTAGAAAAAAAATTCCCAGTATGCCGTTGCAGAAAACAGAGATGCCTTGGGTGTAGTATGATCGTAAAATGCTTCTTTTTAAAAGCTATTTTCTTTGCAAACAGTTTGCACAGTGGCATGAATTACGTACAGATTGATTTTCGCTAAAAGGCGGATCCGGTGTGTGCTGTTTTTCAACTTGTGTTAGTTTACCTCTTTACTTGTTCTAGAGTTTATTAGTGGGTTACAATTTGTTTCTGTTCACATTCAGGATGGTCGGCTCCGTCTGCGATAGGGATAGCTGGTCTTGGTGGTGGATTTGAAATTGGAATTGAGGTAAGAGTCTAAAAAGTCAGTTGCAATGTTTAGTTGGGCAACTTCAAAACTTGAGTCAACTAAAAAAGTCCTTTGTCTCAATTACTTTGGGCAACAAAACTCATTTTAAAGATTAAAGCTGCTTAACAAAAACTATGTAGATGGCAAGCAGTATCTTGACAGAGGAATTCCCTCCAGCATGATAAAGGATGGAAAACGCTTCTTCTAAGGTGTCTTGCTGCAAAGCATGAACGCATACCATATGACTTTATTGTTGTATATTGATTTGATTAAATGTTGACTCAAATCAAATATTAAATTAAACACAAATCAAATACAGGCGTACCCCAGTATTCACTGATTTGATATCCACAATTTCAGTTATCAATGGATATCATGAATACTGGGACACCTATTAAAAAGATAGGGGAACATTAAACAAATCTTTTTTTACTTTGTTGCAGCAAAACAACTGATGTTCCCCTATCTTTAAAAAGGTGTCCCCACTATCCATGGTGTCGGGTATCTATAAGAGGGTCTAGAGTGGCATTCCAGTGGATACCCGGGGCATGCCTGTACAGATTTGATTAAATTGCAATGAATCAACCTTTTAAGAGTTCTTTGGTTGGGTAACAGTCCTATTTAAAATGAACAGTCTCTTCAGCCATGTGCTTCCTGTATAATACTAAATAGCAAGAAACTTTTGCAGGTTGTAGGCTGATCTATGGCCTTCTAGTAAGTTGTATCATTGCAAACGTGTCATGCTAACTTAGTAGGAACTCTAAACTATGGTTGAATGCCGTAAACATAACACTTAAAAGCATAGGATAGGATTTATAAAGGACAGCTACAACAGCTTGACGATTGAGTACTTCGTACCCAGTTTTTCAGTTTGTCAACCAATTTTCCTGATTAAAAACCTCCTTTTCTTGAGAGTTCCACTTGAGCAGAAGCTGAGCAAAAATCAGTAGCTGTAAATAAAATAAGCAAGGAGGTTGTTCTACATCTCCAGATGTAGTTTGGAGCAATTGCAGAGACTTGCTGATGCCAGAGACGGTTGCACAACCTGAATGAACTTTGTACACACATGAAAAATGACCCCTGTCCAAATTGGGTATCCAAACCACACATTGAGACTGTTGGGTGTGGCGCCACTCCTGCCACCCCGCCCCCCCCCCCCCCGCAGTCTGCTGCCATGTCAGGTTATTCCCTGTTTCATATGGCACTTGAACTTAAGTGCACTCCAAGTGTTTTGGTTTTTAAAATCCGTATTTTTCAATTTCTTATTCCACTGCACATTGCCTTCCTTCTGTAGCTCTTTCAGAGTTGGTCTGCTTACTTCACTCAAAAGTAAATGCTTTATTTCTGAGTCATTGTTTGGAAACTGCATGCTTGATTTTGATTTGACTGTGCAGAGGCAAGGAAAGGTGACAATGGGACATGTGCAGAATGAACATCTATATAGCAATTCTTAATTAAGGCTTGTTTACCCTATCAGTTTTCCTGAGATGACAGCCACTTAACTTGTTTCAGCCTGCTGAATGATCAAGGGGTTTAATCAACCTAGGCAGAGGAAAAGACCTATTGGATAACTAAAGTTGTATGCAGACTTGCCTACAAATTGGTGTAAGTTTTTTCTGTTGCAGGGAGAGCTCTGCTTCCCATAGTATTCCCTCACCCAAAAATGCATGTTTTTTGCATTTTGTTTTTCTTCACCCCTCCTACTGTGTTTTATATGGGCAGTTTTGCTCTTTTTCCCAAGGTGCTTCAGAAGAAAATAGTTGTGAGATAAAGGATGTGAGAACAAGCATGTTTCCCTGCTTGTTCAGTTCTTTTAAGTGTGTGTGTTAAAGAGGTTTTTTTTTAAACCCTCCGTTTTACAGAGGCAGTGGAATTGTAGGTGGTGTCACACAAGTGTTAGGTTGAAAGTCATTAGTCTATGTGCCGTAGCACATTAATGTGCCATAGGAGTTTGGGGGAGGGTAATTTATTAGTAGGGCCTTTGGAGATGTGAGCCTCCTGCCGGCAGCACAGCGCACCTTGTCAGTTGTTGAAAAACTGATGGTGTGCCCTGAACATTTTGGCACCTCATCAGTGTGTTGTGAGATGAAATATGTTGAAAATTGCTGCATTGGACAATCAAATCTGGCTTTTGCTGCAGAATAAGGGGAAAAACCTTTCCCCAAGGAAAGCCATCTGCCCAAAACGTAGCTAGTGTGTTTTCATAGTGGGCTCATTGTAACAGTGATGCTTGTCTCAAAATGCTCAAATGGTTCAAAATGTCCAAATGGCTATGAAGACTTGTCGTAGTAGTAAGTTAGTAAGTTGCTCACATATAAGTTAGTAGTTATTGAGCATTGTTGCTGTCAGCTGTATCAGATCAGACAGGAAAAGGCTAGTATTTATAATACACATTATTATACATGTGTATAATGTGTATAATAATATTATACATTATTATATGTGTATTATACACATTATAATAATGTGTATAATACACATTATACACATTATTATAAGCAGGATTTTTGCCTCTTTCTGAAGCACCTTTTAAGGCATTCAGCTATATAATATTGTTGAAGCCCTCTTTCTTCCAAGTGTCTTTTTATTCAGCCATGGCTATTGTCTATGGTTTAGCCTTCCCCAGCACTATCCATAATGTTAGTTGCCTGCCTGCCTGCCTCTCCCCTCTGTTTTATACCTATGGATCCACCACACTGGAGCCTCCTACATCTCTTGTGCTGCCATCCCTGGTGTGCCTACTCTTGTGGTGGTTAGCAGTTGTTTTATAAAGTGGGTTTGTGTATCTCTCCCCCCCCCCCCGCTCAGTACTTGCTTTTGCTCCTGTTTTGTATTTTACTGTGTTTCTTCTTATTTGATGCCTTGAGCACTGATTATTCAGAAGGAAAGGTGAGAGAAAAATTGATTATTTAAAAGAATGCATAGTTGCAGTCTAATCTGGATAAGCAGTTGTTCTGTATATGTATTGACAACCTCTGGAAATAACTCTTGACTTGTCGCTGTTTCCAGGAGATGCTGTCTGTTCTACCTGCAGGCAGGTGAAGCATTCTGAATACGTGCAGTCTTTCCTTCTAGACATACACTGCACTTCACGATTTTGTTCTCTCTTCCCTGTCCCCAAGGTGTCAGACCTTGTAATAATACTGAACCATGAAAGAGCAGTTGAAGCCTTTGCAAAAGGTGGCAATCTTACTCTAGGAGGAAACTTTACAGTGGCAATTGGCCCTCTGGGGAGGTGAGTGTCGCTAAAACATCCTCATGATTCTACTGCATATCTGAAAGCAACAGTCTTCCACCTTTAGAGGTCTGAAGGTAGATGGTTGTAAAAAAGTTGAATTAGAATTTGAAAAGAGATCTTGGAACTATCACAGGAGGGGATCAGAATTGTGACTCCAGCTTATTATGTTAATTACGGAGGGCAAAATCCTCTCTTGCACGTGAGTGCGCGTGCGCATGAGTGTGTGTTGTGTGTGCGTGTGCGCATGTGCTGCATTCTGTGGTGTGGAGGAAGTCAGGGAGGCCTCCTCAGGGTTAGGAAACATTTGTTATCTTACCTCAGGGCTGCACAGCAGCTGCATCAGCACCAGAAAGTTGGATAGGATTGGACCCTAAAGCTGCAGTCCTATGCGCACTTATCTGGAAGCAAGTCCCATTGAACTCAGTAGGCTTGATTTCTGAGTAGGCATGCATAGGGTTGCATTGTTAGCGCTGCTATGAGTATCACCAATTATAAATTGTCAGCGTGCTTACTTTGCTAGTGTTAAACTCGTTGCAGATCAGCTTTGTTTCTTTTCTTCTTGCTAAATCTCCTGTTCTTTTTTTTAAAAAACTGGTTTTCCCTTCTTTATCTATGTGTATGCCTGTTGATAATTTACCTCCTGTGTCTGACAAAAGCTTAGGCAGAAATACATGTATTAGTAGTTAAAGTGCTATAGGAGTCTCATATTGGAAATGGGAACAATATATTTCAAATGGTACTACATCAACTCACAGGCATTATCTAGCCACTAGTGATGGTGAACAGACCCACCACAGCTGTTTCCACCTGCTTAGGAGTCCAGCACAGTCTGTTTCCTGCTTTGTGTTTCTCCTTCCATTCCAGTAAAGGATCTTTGGAAATCACGTGTGACCACACTTTCCCATGGATTCTAGATGATCTAAAAATTATAGCTAGGAATTAGCACTGCTGCCTATTGACTTCCCCGCCTATTTTGGGTCTTCCACATGAAAGCAGGGAGAAGGGACATCCCTTCTCTCAGGGGTTGTTTTGTAGTGATTGTGATATTATGGAACACCTAAAGCCTTATTGAGGTGGCTTATATGCAAATTACTTGAAAGGTAAAACGTCTGGTGTTTAACAGTTACTTGGAACAGAATTGGGTTTTTTTTTTTTTTTTGCATTTTTGCCAGCTTCAGTCAGAAGGATGGGGAAATGTAGGCTTGTTCATTTTTTAAAAAGGTGATGAAGGTGAAATGTGATTGTTTTCATAAGACAATTGACAGCTGATGTTCCTGCCTTTTTCTCCCTTTCCAGAAACCTAGAAGGTGATGTCGCCTTAAGAAGCTCTGCTGCTGTCTTCACCTACTGCAGATCTCGAGGGTTGTTTGCAGGGGTTTCTTTAGAGGGAAGTTGTTTAATTGAACGAAAAGAAACAAACAGCAAGTAAGTTGTTGGACACATTTTGCTGCACATTGTTTTCTATGGCTTTAAAGCCGACATACTACTTTTTAAAGTCTTATCACAGAAAGGTTGGTATAAAAATGGAGGAATAGCTAATATCTATAAAACCTCTAAACATTCAAAAACTTGCTAAAATTTGCCCTTAGATCTACACCTTCTAAGGCTTGGGTTTCATACTATTGCAACATAAATGCTGAGGAACTATACCTTTCCCTCTGTTGCGGATCAATAAAATAAATCAAATGTATACCTTGCTCAAAACTTAGAAATGATGTGCTACATAGATGGAGAGTACTGCATGGATGCTCTTGCCTTATTAGATGACTAGCTTTTTTTACCCGGCGTTGCCCGGGCAACAAAGTATTGCAAGTCCGAACGTGGACTCAAATGGCATTGGGAGCATTACCATTCATCTTGGCGACCTGGGACTCTATGGATTTGACATCGATTTTGGTAGTTTTTGACCATTTTCACATGGGGGCCCCTGTGGACCCCCACCCCTGGGGGCGCTAAGGGGGTCTGACCCCCACAGTGTTTGTCCCCAGACTGTAAAGTATACTGGTGTCAATCGCTCCAGGCGTTCCAGCGGGGCATGGCGGACGTTTTGTTTCGCACCCCTTCTCACCCCCACGTTGAGGGGGGGCAAACCTGGACTCCAACGGCGTTGGGAGTGTCACCGGTCTTCTTGGCGGTCCCAGAAACTATGGATCCAACACCAATTTCTGCCATTTTTGACCATTTTCACGTGGGGCCCCCTGCGTAGCCCGAACCCCAGGGCGGTAGGGGTCCCTGACCCCCGCAGTGTTTGTCGCCAGGCCGCCAGGCATCTGCATGCTGGGTTTGGTGCCACGCGGTCCAGGTGTTCCAGCGGGGCATGTCAGACATTTTGTTTTACACCCCTTCTGGCCCCCCACGCCGGGGGGGCCCACACCCGGACTCCAACGGAGTCGGGAGCGTCACCACTCATCTCGGCGACCCTGGAAACGATGGATTCCATGCCAATTTTGGCCATTTTTTACCATTTTCACATGGGGCCCCCTGTGCACCCCCACCCCGGGGGCGCTAGGGGGGCTTGACCCCTGAAGTGTTTGTGGCCAGGCTGCAAGGCATGCGCATGCAGAGTGTGGTGGTAATCGGTCCAGGCGTTCCAGCAGGGCATGGCGGACGTTTTGTTTTGCACCCTTCTCGCCCCCCACACTGAGGGGGGGGGCCAAACCCGGACTCCACTGGCGTTGGGAGCATCATCGTTTGTCCCCGTAAACTACGGATTCAATGCCAATTTCTGCTGTTTTCGAGCATTTTCACGTGGCCCCCCCCAGACCCCCACCCCCAGGGGTCCTAGGGGGGTCTGCCCCCCCCCAGTGTTTGTCGCCAGACTGCTAGGCACACGCATGCCAAGTTTGGCGTCAATCAGTCCAGGTGTTCCAGGAGGGCATGGTGGACGGTTTGTTTTGCGCCCCTTCTTGCCTCCACCCACGCCAAGGGGGGGGCTGAACCCAGAGTCAAACAGCGTCGGGGGCATCGCTGCTCATCCCGGCGACCCCGGAAACGACGGATTCGACACCGATGTCCGCCGTTTGTGATCATGTTTACGTTTTACCCACCCCCGGAGGTCCTAGGGGGGTCTGACCCCCCCCCCCAGTGTTTGTCGCCAGACCGCAAGGTGTATACGTGCCAAGTTTGGTGTCAATTGGTCCAGGCGTTGTGGAGCCTATGCGGAACATACGTACGTACAGACGTACAAACACACGTTCTCTTCTTTCTCCTCTTCCCAATTTGTGAAGTAACTTAAACTTTTTTTAAATCTAGGTTCTATGGCTTGGAAGTTCGTGCTAGTGCCATTCTGTTTGGTGATATTCCACCCCCAGTCCAGGCCCAGGATCTTTATGACGTTCTTGAGTCTTTCACTCTAAAATATGAAACTGAGGAGGGAAGAAGCTATGCAAGGGCAACAAAGGAGCCAAAAAAGGTTTGCATTGCCCTATTCCATACTTGTTACTTTCCTGTGAGTCAAAAATTCTTTCTTTCTATGGCACTCCTGGCTACATGACTCTTTCCCCCGCCCCCACCCCCCAACACACGCCCGTGCAGAAAATCTTATACTCAATGGTGTCATCTACTCACCAGTAGACGGTACGCTGGGCAGGACTTAGCGTGATCGACAGCCCGTCCACTCACTTGCCCAGGCACCCAGCGTGTCCCCCACCCATCCCCCCGGCGAGCAGGCGCCCCCACCAAGGCGAGCGCGAAGAAAGCGGAAGTGAGTGGACGGGCTGTCGATCACGCTAAGTCCCGCCCAGTGTACCGTCTACTGGTGAGTAGATGACACCACTGCTTATACTGCACTTATCACTGGATAGCTCCTTTGGCCCTGATAGTAATCTGTTCATGTACGTCAGTGCTTCTCAAACATTTTAGACTGGGACCCACTTTTTAGAATGGCACTCGTGTTGAGACCCACTGAAAGTGATGTCATTAACCTGGAAGCCAGCAGTAGCATCATCAAGTAGGAAGTGCTATCAGTGTGACATAATCCAGTGACACTCCTGGAATGCAAACTGGCATTCTTGGCCTGAAGCAATTTCACACTCATGAAACATCTGACAGAAAGCAAGATTTGGATAAAATGTTATGTAAAAGCACTGAACTAAAAACAAATTTTTAAACAACTTTTACTTGAAAATTCAAATTGTTAACGCTCACAAAAAATATAGCAAGACTAAGGTGTGCAGTTTCCAAGATGGCTGTTGGTGTTTTTACCAAGTGGGTCCCAACCCACAGTTGGAGTAACACTGATGGAAATAATCAAACCACTGCTCTTCTTTTCCTAAGAAAACCAAGGTTGTCTGGATGTTACTGTCCTTGGTATAGCATTGTACGCTGTTGGAAAAAAACCTTTGAACTTCTTCAAAATATTTGTATGTACTGATATTGCTTGCAGTGATTTTGGTTCTGTTTTCTCACTAGGCTAATGAACACTCCTCAAAGCGACGTTCATCCTGGAATCCTGGAAACTCTGCACCAGAAGGTATATTATAATGTAGCATACATATTACTTAAAATACAAATTACAATTTTATGTGTAAGTTCTCAATTTAATTTGTAAATTGGTGACTTCATAACAATTGCTGAAAATGTAAATGTGTCTTTGCCTCCATTAATAACCACAACTGAATGTGGTCTATGAAGACTATTTCAGGACTTCAATGTCTTCGTGTGAGAAGAAAAAAATTTCCTCAGAAAAGGTTTTCATTTTCTAGTAGGATCCAAATTGGCCACTATGCAACTTGAAAAAAATGGTTGTCTTTTGAGAGTGCTCACAATGCCAACACTTTCTCACCCTCATTGATGTTTTCCATCACACTTTTTCAATAGTTACCTCTTAAAGTTCCAGAAAGGCATCAGAGATGAGGCCCAATCCTATCTAACTTGCCAGCTCTGGTGCAGGCCTGAGGTAAAAGAACAAACATTCCCTTGCCTTGGAAAGGCCTCCATGACTGCATCCCTCCACTGCAGGTTGCAGTGCGTGCCCCATTGGCATAGCTGCATCAGTTAGGATTAACATAGCTGCATGGATAGGATTGGGCCTTAAGACTTTTGCGGCAAATTCAGCAAAGGAACCTTGTGGGTTAACCAGCTTATGCCAGAAACTCTTATGGACTACATTATTCTGATGAAGCAGGCTATAGTCTGTGCAAGCTTCCATTTCAAGAAATATATTGGTCTTTAAGGCTCCTTTTCGTGTCCTTAAAAAAAAATTCTTGCTTAATATACTGTAGACTGATGAAGTGCACTTTACCCAACATGCTCCAAAGCAGGCCTACCTTTACTACTTTTGACCTCCCCTCCCCTCCCCTCCCTGCCTTTCCTGTGGTTACCCGAGTTTGATATTGGGAAGCTATCATGGCTACTCTGGTATTGGTGATTGATGGCATTGAACAAGATTAGAAGGGCCAGGCTAACATAATCTGAAATCTTCCACAGTGGGAAGAACACAGAATGGACTCTATCCAGCGCTTCCTACTTACTCTTCTGCCATGGGTGAGTGCTTATAATATTGTCATTCCAGGTGGTCAATGCTGGGATTGAGAACTCGGGAAATAATTGGAAAGGAATTTTAGGAAAGCATGAGAAACTAATAATCCAAAGCACCCCACTACTTTATGCATGTACCTGGCCCACCCTAAAACTGGGGTGCACTCAAACACTTTATCACTTCATTTTTGGGGGTTGCTTTAAAGATACTGTTCTTTCCTTTGCTTCCAACTTGATTTTTAAAAGGATCCATCTATAACACTGGTTCTCAACCACAGGTGGTCTGTGAGACGTGGTCTGTGAGATCTTGGGGGGGGGAAATCCCCTTCTATCATTCCAGCATCTTGCTGAGCGAGCGCTTCCCCTTGGACCACCAGAGAGAGCGGAGAATGGACTGCCTGCAGCCAGCACTGAAGTCTCAGTTGCATCTGTGGGCGTTTTGTTCTCTATCCTCTCTGGAAGCCTGTGGGGGAGCACTCGCTGGGGGGATGCTTTTCCACAGACCACCAGAAAGAGCAGAGATGGACCACCTACAGCCACAGCTGGCAACAAAAGCAGCACCCTACAAATACTCTTTCTAAATAATCTTCTCTAATTAAGGGTGACAGTTGCATGTGATCCACAACAATTCCCATTTTTGCCTCAGTGGTCCACAGGCTCGTAATGGTTGGGAACTTATAAGCACTAGAATATATTTAAAACACTCTGCACAGTAAAGCACAAACTCGGTGAGCTCTGTAATCTCAATGCTTTGGAATTTTTTTTCTTGAAGACACCTGAGGGTCCCCTGAATTGGGTTGGCGCCAGGGCAGGTGGTGTTCTAAGCTTTCCTCCTATGCAATTTTCACAGTCTATATGGCACCTAGAAGCTACTAAATATTTTGCAAACCACCTGTATCTTTAGCAAGGCAAATCTCAGCCTTGCTGTGATTGGAGGGGGCTGTGGAGAAGGAGGAAGGGAGGCAGTAATTTAGACAAATTCCTCTGGTGTCATTTTCCTCACTTTCATCTGTCACAATTCCATCCCATTTCCATTCCACGGTATTTTTCAGAGTGCATCTGTCTGCATATAGACCAAAGGTCTGGGCTCCACACTGGCAAGGTTTCTTGCGGTGCCTCCGAACATATTTTAGCAGAGTCAAGTTTTTTTTCCCTTTAGCAGTGAAACAAAAATAATGCTAAGGGTTCAGATCTTCTTCGCAACATGATAGTGTTAACCTGTATTTGTT
This sequence comes from Lerista edwardsae, assembly GCA_029204185.1. Taxonomy (NCBI): domain Eukaryota; kingdom Metazoa; phylum Chordata; class Lepidosauria; order Squamata; family Scincidae; genus Lerista; species Lerista edwardsae. The sequence continues at coordinate 20,265,963 of JAJKFI010000012.1, read as the reverse complement.
TAGCAATGGAAATAATGTTGAGTGTGCATTGTGAACAGATGGATGCATGATTAGATGACTGGTTGTTAGTTCACAATTTGGAGCATATTCATATACAGTAATTTTGTCTTAAGCAGGGGAAATGTGTGTCGGATCAATTGAATAATTCACCAAGGCAGCAAAAATTCCTGCACAAAAGCTGGGTTGCAGTGTGTTTGTAGCACTTTCTAGAGAGCAGCCGATAGCGGATTATAAACTGTAAAAGCAGCAAGCCTGATCAGGGCACCTAATGGGTATTTGTATCGGAAGATCCTTAAGCAGGAGGATAATGTGTCATAACTGTTGTATAAGCCATGGTGACCTATGCAACATTGGTTAATGTTAACAAGTGAAACCTCCTCTCCCCTCCCCCTCTTTTTAAAAGGATTTATGGCAGTGTAGTCCATTTTTGAAGGTCTCTTTCCCCCCCCCCCCAATCCGGCTCGCAGCTTAAGTAGTATCCCTCCATCTGTTGTCACTCTCATAATTTGCCATAATGCTCATCATCATCAAAGCAGGAAATTCCTGGAAATAATTTGCAGGACTATTTTTGTGGTTGCTTTTCCAGAGCAACGCTGTTTCTAGCACTTTCACAGCCATTTAATGCAAGCACTGTGTGTGTGTGTGTGTGATTTGTGTGTGTTCATGAAGTGAGCAGAAGTCCACTCTGTAAAGTTCTGTTTGTACTTAAAGGTTGTGGGGGGAAAACCTTGAGAATCCCTGTTCCTGCTGAGCCAGCTGATTGCAAATGGTGTATAGAGATTGGGGTCAGTGCTTGCTCAGTTTTAACAAAATTAAGGTCTTTGTTCTTATGTGCATGTTGGTCAAGGCCGTATGGCTAAACTTATTGAGCTGCTGGCAGATGCTCAACTTGCACATTTGCCACAAGTTAATAATACTAAAATCGTGCAACTTTTTTTTCTGGAGGAAGAAGTCGTCAGTCCACAGTGGTGTGTTTCAACAACAATTAAAAGAAATGTTAAGCTTGCCCCTTCCAGCAATATCAAGAGGCAGGGAATGAAGGCATAAAATGCTGAAAGACACAATGTCTTGAATGTGTGCATTGCAATTGGTGGACCACATTATATCTGTTGAGATGGTCGTAGTGGGGTGGACCCAAATCCTCTTGTAGGGGGAGGGAAGTCCTGGAACTCAGCTTGGTTGGGGGAAATGTATCAGCCTAGCTACATGTGATTGTGGCAGCTATGCTTGTTTGTGTCCTGCCCTATCTATATATATAAAAACGGACGTGGGTATGTATGTATGTTCCTTATACACGTCGCCGTGCCTTGACCCACGGCCACGAAACTTGGCACACAGGTACCTTGCAGCCTGGAAGGAATCACTGCGGGGGTCAGACCCCCCTACAGCCCCCCGTTTTTTGGGGAGGGGGGCCAGATCGTCAGGAACCAAAGGGATTGCATTGGGCTAGAGGTCTGCTGCCACCCTGTGGTCACAGACGATTCTGCAGGTTATGTGGGAGGGCTGCAGCACCAGAACAGAAAGTGAAACTAAATTGCTTGGCCTGCGTTGCCTGAGTGGCCCAGGGTGGAAAGAGCAGGATCCAGAGACTTCCAGCACCCAGTCGGATCTGAGAGGGGCCTATGTCCAGGGAGCTAACAGGCCACCTCTGCCTGTTTCTCATACGTCAGGGCTATCCTGCAACAGGACCTGCAGACAGTAAATGGGACCTTCAGATTGCTCTCTTAGGTTAGGGTGTCCCTGTTTCCTCATTCATTTCGCAGTGATAGTGTGCGTTTTGGGTTCCACGTCAGCAATACTGTGTTATTTCAGGGACGAGTTCTATATGTCTATCTATGGATCTCACTATGTCATACTTTTGAGGGAGGTTTGTATATTTGTGTGTATGTTCCACCATTACTCTGGAACGATGTTCACCACACGTGGTGCACTTATTCCTTATGATCTGGACAGATATACTGTGGGGGTAGGGCCCCCCTTACGCCCCCAGAGGTGGGGGTGCACTGCAGAACAAACTCATTCTTCCTCCTAATAGAGCCTGGGGATAATGTCTGGCCCCGGGCAACGCCGGGTCACAAAAAGCTAGTTTACATATAAACCAAGGGTTGTGTAGGTGGGTGTTAGCATTGGGAGGAGCACATGGACAAGGGGAGCAGAACCCTTCCCACTGTCCAGTGCCCAAACTTTTGGCATTGTGTGACATCTGAACCAGCCCACTGAGAGAAAGTCTTATCAAACCTTTTGAAGTAATACCTTTTGTGTGTGTGCGTGTGTGAATACTCATTCACAGAGTTCAAAGCTATAAAACCCTCTCAATTGAGTATTTGCTGTTCTGGGCTGACTTGCAGGTACAAACAGAGGCATTGCACAAATGATGTACAACAGTTATCTTTAGTTGCCTATCTCTGAACATTATACCCATAAAAAGCAAATTGGTGTCTTATTAAAAAGAGACACCGTTATTTCTTTTCATGTACGAGTCCCTTCCTGTGGTGGGGAGCAATATGTTTTATTTCTGTTCTTTTCTTCTTCTTTTTAACCCAAATAGCATAAACCAATTCCTTTCTTTTTTTTATTTAAAAAAAACAAAACAAATTCCTTTCTTCTTTAGTTTAGAAGAGGGGATTCTGCCTGCCTTCTGAAAAATTGGAAGCTTGGTTAAGGGACCGCCTCCTCCCATATAATCCGGCCCGTACTCTTAGATCATCTGGGTGGGCCCTTTTGACTGTGACGCCACCAGGAGAGGTGAGAGGGGCGGCGGCCAGGAAGAGGGCCTTCTCGGTGGTAGCCCCCCCCCAACTTTGGAATTCCCTCCCCTTAGAATTGAGAACTGCTCCCTCTTTGGTAATATTTTGGCGGGGGCTGAAGACCTTTTTATTTCAAAAAGCTTTTAATTGTTGACAGGCTGGCTGGTTTTTATACTCTTGCTTTTTTATGATCCACGGGGCTTGTTGTTTTTAAATTTTAATTGTTTTAATATTTTTAAATTATTGCTTTTTAATGTTAAAGTGTATTTTATTGTATTTTACTGTTTTTGTTGTAAGCCGCCTTGGGTGCCTATGGGCAGAAAGGCGGGGTATTAAATAAATAAATAAATAAATAATAACAACAATAACAACAATAACAACAGCTGAGGAATATGAATATGAACAGCTGGTATATGAATTGGATTAATAGCCGTGGAGATGTCGGGTAAATGTTGGCCGTTTAAATCTCTTCCAGCATCTGTTCCGCAAAAGTGAAAAAGAGAAATGTTATGGGATTTGTCAACATGTAGGTCACTTCTGAATAGATATGGGTTTCCCAGCAGCTGGCTCTCAGAGGCAGTACTGAAAACAATGAGCTTTGCAGTTGGACTACTGGCTCTAATTTGCCAGGGTAGTGTAACATGGTTTGGGAGAAAGGTGTCCACACCTGCTAGAATTTAATAATGCACATGAGGGGGGCATCTGATTAGTCGGTAACTAAAGTAGCCTGTAGCACAGAGCTGGACCTAAAACATAGACACATTGCCTTATAATCCAGTTTAGCAATTTATTTACTTAGCAATAAATAAGGATCTGAGTACTTTTGGTGGTGTTTATCTCTTGCAATGTTCTTTTTTTTTTTCTTCCCCTGCACTGGGTTAGTGGGACTTTTTTGTTTGACTTGACCTGTGGGATGGTACACTTTCTGTGTAACATTTCTCCATGAGTCTTGTGCAATTGCCCTGGAAATTCTGTCAGAGTTGTATAAAAAGACAAATCTGAAAGTGGTCATTCTGGTGATAGATAAGAGGGGGGAAATGAGTCCTTGGAGATCCTAGAGTGGTGGTGGTGGTTTTAAGGAGACCTGCAATCCAGTAAATGGATTGTCAGTCTGTTCTGAAGAAGGTTGCATACCCCTTAAAAGAGCAGGTTTGAAGTTTGAGAGTGCCTCGGGACTGAGATTTGCTAGTAGATGATTAGGTGTCGACTTGTGCCCAGCTGAATCTGGTTCATTCACTGCATCCTTTCCTGGGTCAGGCAGACCTGACCTCAGTTGTCAACATGATGGATAATAATCATCTTGGATTATTATCGCATGCTCTGTGTAGGGTTGCCATTGAAGGGCATCCAGAAATGGCAATTTGGGCAGAATGCTTCACAGTTGCACACCGGTATAAGGCATGGTGATGACTTCAACTTTTGCTGCATCCTCTTCCTTTGTTGCCAGTACATTTCTGAGAGCAATTCGGGGAGGTTCTGACTTTTGACCTCTTGGAATCGAAACTGCTGGGGAGCAGAATAACTGAAGGACCTCCTCCTCTGCCCTGGCCCTGAGGTCATCTGTGAGGACTGTGCATTCCACGGCTGGCAGAAGGCTGCCTGGCAGACATGAAAGCCGGCCTTCTCTATGGTGGCACTCAAGTTTTGGAACTCCCTGACTTGGAATGTAAAGTTAGCACCACTTTTGTTGCCATTTTGATACCAACTAAAGACTTTTATTTTGTGTAGCGTTGGGCTGGGATGCTGTGATTCAAATTGCTGGGCGGCTGCTTTGTTCATGGATGGAGGTTCTGCTTTAGATTACTGCTGTTGTATTAAATTGGAAGCCATTTTGAGTGTCTCCCTGATGAGAGAGAGGAAGTGCATGATACAAATCTTTAAATTCAGTAACTACTAGAGAGCCCCGAGAACAAGGCCTAGCAGCTGTTGGACTGGCTGTCGAATGGCACGTAGACCAACACAAGCACTATTTTGTGTGAGGTGTTGCTACAGAAGTATTGACACGCTTGGAATTGGTATTCCGCACCCATGTCTTCAGCACCTCAGTGAGATGGGTAGCAGGCAGATGTTTGTGGAGTGTGGAAACGGCCTGCAGGAGACAGAAGGAATATGAGTGGGGGTGTTGGCAAGGAATTGTAGTGAAGGCACGCTTAAAACAGTAAAATTTAATTATGAAATCAAGCACTGGTCCCAAGACCCTCTACTCAGGCTGTGTCTGAGCTGTTACTGTTGGCTGCTTGTGGAGAAGAGGCGGTTTCTCCAGGCTGACCAGGCAGGAAAGCTTTCCAGCTGGGCGCTTGTAGGGGTGTAGCATGTGAGGTTACAGCTGGCTAAGATAGGGCAGGCTGGTACAAACACAGACCAACTTCCTTTGACTTTTAAAAGTGATTTCTGGTGCTCCCCACAGAGGGGCTGTAATGTGGGTTGTAATTGGCTTTTTGCCTTGCTGTCCAAGGAAAAAAATTTTTTAGAGTATGGCTGCAGAGGGAGTGTGCACTTCCCTTTAATGGATAATCTAGGACCGTGGTTCTCAAACCGTGGGTCCATGGTCTACCAGTGGATCTCGACCCAATTTTTGGTGGTTCGTGAAAATGACTGACACTGCTTCCCAATCACCATTACAGAGGCTTGAGGTAAAGTGAAACTTGTTTTTTTTTTTTTTAGATGGGTCCCAAAACCACTAGTTTTAAAGGTTTCCATAACCTGCTTTTCAAAGGAAAAATAAACTGCCTAAGGCAAAAACAGGTGATTTAAAACAATACTTCTGGCAAGTCCAGTTTATCAAACCTTAGCAACTCTGACATGGCACCCGTTGACATTAATTCTCTAAAACTAATCTAACAGGAGCTACATTTAAAAGGCTGTCCCTCCTTGAATGAGGGCTTGGCCCTGTGATTCTTTCACCCACCCTTTTCCCTTTCCCAAGTTAAAAAGATGCAAGATATGTTGAAGGCCAAATGCTTTTAAAGCAAACTTGGCCTAATAAAAACATAAGCCTCCTTGTTAAGATTGCTGTATTGCCTTTGATCTGTCCATTTTCACATTAACAGATCAACAGGGCTCAATCGTGTAGATATTTGTGGAACGTAGCACTGTAGCTGAGTAGTTAATGTTGCGTTTTTATGTAGAACAAATATTGTGATTGTATAATCTTTTTATAATTTGAGAAGTTGCAACAGTCTTGAATTAGACTATATTGCATTCATATACAGGCATACCTTGACTTTCATCCACTTTTTATTGCTTTGCTATTTCACCTACTTTCAATTATAACTATATTTCAAATTTCATCCACATGCTTTCCTATTTTGTCTGACTTTATCCAACCTTCCATAATGTTTGTCAATATTATGTATGTTTTTCTTTTATTTCTATTTAAGTTTCTATTTGTGTTTATATCATTTACATTTTTAACTGGTCAAAATGAATTTGCAAGCGCAATCATAGGTTCACTAATTCTCCGTATTAGACTTGAAGATGCACAATTCTAATTTTGCTAATTCCATGTTTGCTTTTTGCTTTCTTCAACTGTGTGTGCTGACCACTAACTTCAAGGACTCATATGAGCAAACCCTACTAACTACCACTTTCTTGCAAGCCATAAAGGTTTTCTCATCTATTTTAATGTGCACTGCTGGGAAGGGCCTTCTGCTCATTCCACTGCCTCTGGACCCACAAGAGGGTTGGTGGGCCCAAATGGCGACCCAGTTGGACCCCGTGAGAGTCTGTTCCAAGACTATGCAACTGCTTAACCTAGATAAGGTTCCTCCCCTTGCTTCTTTTCCATTGTCTTTTGATGGCCTGAGTACTTCTATATACAATGAGAACATGGGTCCATAGTTGCAACCAGGCAGAAAGTTGTGTTCCCAGGTAGACAAGTGGGAGCATTGTAACAATCAAAAGGCTGTCAAGATCAAAGGCAATAATAGAGATTTGGAATAGGACCAGAAGGCAGTATAAGGTTGAAGGTCACCAAGGATCACAATGGAGTTAGGCTGGCACAGGCCAGCAAAGTTTGGCTGGCACAAGGGGCACCATAAAGCGTATTTGGACAACTCTCAGAGTTGGGGAGGATGGCACACATCTATGTGCTGGTCTCTCTGACTCCAAGAGTGGTCCAAACATCCTTTACAGTGTCCCTTGTGCTGCCCTAGTTTATGTCAGCCTAATTCCAGATTAGGACTGCACCCTGTGAGAGTTGGGTAAGAAGAGTTGGCAGATTCTTGTGCTTTAAGGCTAAGGAGCAAATTCTGAGGACAGAGCTTTGTAGCACCTGATAAACAAGGATAGATCTGTGTAGTCAGTCGACAAGGAGGCAGGCTGGTATTGCAGCCTAGATGGTGCTCTTGAACCAGAGATCTTACTGTAGTTTGCCAAGGACTTGCAGCATTGGTGGAACAAGAAGTACAGTAAGAGTAGGTGGTCCATTTCAAGATCAATGCCATACGTACCTTGGTGCCTTTCAGCTAGAGGAGAAGAAAAAGAAAAGGGAGTGAGACATTGGAGAGGGAATGTGGGGAGTAGGAAAGGAGGTGGTAGTATATAGAAATTGAGACATCTGACAACTTAACATTGGTTCCTGTTCTTGGATTGTTTGGGCTAACACTGATTGAAATTTGGCTCGTTGGCCTCCCTACCACCATTTTAATGCATCTCAGATAATGTCATCTTGCTCTCAGTGCCGCTGCCGCCATCCCCCGCAAATATTACTACTTGCCTGTAAACCGCTTTGTGAACTTTGTGTTGAAAAGTGGTATATAAGTACCTGTTGATTGATTGTTGATTGAATAGCTGTCTGAAAATTGATCTCCTATCTGCTCCTCACTCCACCATCTTCTAGCACCATTTGGTGGTGGTTGATTGTATACGGTGAATTCTAACGTAGCAGGTGTACTTATGTCACAAATAACATCTTGAATGAATTTCTTCCTTTTTAGGAAACTCTTGGACCGGTCCTACCATTGTGACGGCAGTATACCCGTTTGAAGGACAGCAGCCAGGGGACTTGACGTTCAAAGTGGGAGACAAAATCAGGGTCACGACTAAAACGGATTCTCAGTTTGATTGGTGGGAAGGAAGTTTACAAGGCAGGACTGGCATTTTCCCTGCCAATTACGTTACCATGAACTAAAGAACAATAATTAAATGGCCTTATCCTTTTGTCTAAACACTCTTTCTTACATGCTAACTAGAGTAAATTTGTACTGATCCAGTTGAGCGTGCCTGCAGGACCTACACCTAGAAAAGTGCCACAGATTTCAATAGAACTCTTTTTATATTGCTTCCTTCCTCAAGGGCACCTTGAAGATGCTGCAAGAGAATGGGTGGTCCACATACCCCTCGGATCCCTATCCAACCTATCCTCCGTAAACCATGAATGGGTTGAAGGGAGATGTGGGAGGGGCACACGGACCTCCCATTCTCTGCATTGCTTGCTTGTGCTGCCTGCCTGCTCACCCTTGAGCTCATGTTGACAAAGAGCATACAACCCGGGATTCTGTGTATGTGTCTGTGCTTGACTGGATCAAAACCTATATTTTTACAGATTTCTTAAGAGCATTAAGAAGACATTTGTCAAAGACATTTGTCTTTGGAAGCAGAATTTTTGTGTCCCTAATTTAAATGGGGTGGGCTATAATGGGTGAAATTATTTTTTAATCGAAATAAGTTTGCAGAAGAAAATATATTAAATTTACTATGTTTGTATAAAAACATTTTAAACAGTAATAAAAATCATACCAAATAATAATGCTGAATAGTCCTGGCCAACTAGATTTCATGTTATCTTTTCAAATAAATATTTAAAATGCTTGGAACACCTTAAGCTTACCATCTCTTTTTGACTTTTTTTTTTTAAAAAAAATTTGATCTGTGCAGGGAATAATGGGGACTGAAGATCACTAACTCGGTAGACTTGTTTTATGTGTTGTATGACCTGAATCCTAGAATGTATCTGTTAGCAACTCCTGCCTGAGGCTCTGATCCTAGGTCAGGATCGACTGCCTTCCCTGGGAATTGCCAGCAGTTTAGCAGAACCAAAGATTCAATGGTCGCATAAGAAAAATGTACCTGTGCAGTGTTCCAATTGGCATCTCACTTGAATTTACTGTATTCAGGCTGCACGCTTCACATACTCATGGTGCATCTGCCCAAGCCATTGATTATTTTGGTATGTTAATGATGGACATGTTGCCAAGGTAGCCTGCTTTAAATGAGAGGTTGGCTGCATTGGTCATATGTTGGATGGCCTGTTTAAACTGAGCCAGCTCAGATTGTGCTTTGCCTTGCTGGAACTGGGGAAGAACCTGTTACCTGCGCCTCAATGACTCCAGCTGCAAGTCAGTGGTCTCCCTTCTCCCCAGGTGTGCCTTAGCCACTTGGGAATCATAATCCAATTGCAAAAGGAAACTACTGTCTCCAAACGTCAGCTGAAAAGTCTTGCATCACTTCTAAAGTTCATCTTCTGCTGGAATTTCAGCAAAACAGTAGTGGAGCACAACTGCAAAGCCCTTTCCTGTTCTGGCCTGGCATGCTGATGTAGTATTTCTCAATACTGGATTTTGTGTGAATATGGGGAAGAAGTAGTCACTTATGGTCTAACTTTATTGACTATTTGACTGGTCAAAACCTGGATCTTGGACAACTGAGGCTTGCCAGTTCCAGTGGCCAAAACTCTGGGTGGTGAACTACTGCATTCTATTTCTCGAATACCGTTTAAAGTGCAGAAGCCTGTGTAGAGTGTGTGTAAGTGAGAAGGATTTGTGAATGTTTTAATGTGTCTTGATGGCAACACAAGACACAGGACAGAGACAGCTGGAGCCTTTTTCATTGGAATTAGCCTTTTCCTAATGGAAAACATTCCCAGGCATCTTGTGCAATACAACTGCATGTGATTGAGGCCAACAGAACCCCTCTCACTGATGCAGGAAGCCTCTGCAGGAATATTGGTGCTGTTTTTCCCAGAGCTTTCACAATGCCATGAATGCAGTTGTGATGGAGCTCAGGCATGTATGTTCATTTAGGCTGCAATACTATGCGCTAGTATCTTGGAGTAAGCAGCCAGGAACACAGTGGGTTATATTTCCAAGTAAGCATGTTTAGGATTATGCTGTTAATGACTTCAAGTGGTTGATTTGCATGTGTGAACCAACAATCTGGTCTGAAAGCAGTTTGTATTGCCTTGTGTCAAACTTGCCATTAGAGGCCAGGCATAGGCTCACCTCTCCATTGAGTAGCATATTGAATGATGCATGCAGAGGTACAACTCTGATATTGATTGGGCAGGCTGCTGGTCTGAGCTGAGCAGGAGCTGTCTGTCTACCTTCTGAGCACTTGAGTATGTACTAAAAAAGGACCAAAGGACATCTGATGCTTTGTAAAACCCCACATGGCTCTGCGAAAGCTTGTTGCTGGCAAGTGGAAGAACATGAGTTCAGATGGGTTCTGCTGCTCAGCATCCTCTTCATAACTGTGGCCAGGCTTATGCTTTCGTGAAGAGCACCAACAAGGCACGAGAGCCATAGTATTTTTGCATAATTTGGCCCTGGCACCTACTATTTAAAGGTATACTGCTTTTTAATATGTCAATTCCGTTCTGCAATGATGACTAACTGGACTGAATGATGACTAACCTTCAACTGAATTTGGGGCTAGTGACCTATCTTCCAATTGTTTGTCCTTTGGAACCCAACCAATTCCAGAATAGTTGCTCCTCCCAGAAGCTCTAGGCACAATTGATTGAGTGCATGGTTCTCCTCATGTAAAGCAGCGGTTCCCAACTTTCCGCTCCTTTAAGGCAGGGTTGGGAACCTTCTGAGGCACCATAGGCGACAGTGCAGGGTCATTTCTGGGTTTTTCCCACTGACAATGACAACAGGGAGGTAGGAAGCCCTGTTAAATTCTATTGTTTACCTCTTTGTTGGCAGCAGCAACATCATCATCATCATCATCATCATTATCATAGGTGGAGAGAACCTGGCAGGTGCTGTTGCCTAAGGGTCTCTACTATTTGCCACCCCCTTTAAGGAGGGAGGATTTTAAAAATGTGCTCCCTGGACAGGAGTCTCACACCCAGGTTGGGAACGCTGGTGTAAAGTGAATGGGCTTATTGTGCCTCCCAATTCCCTTTGCTAAAATTAGTCTGTTATGCTACATGCAAAATATATAATTATTAAACTTCTGACCTTTTTTCTATTAACAGAAACTGATTGCTCTTGGTATTTGAGAAAAGCAATAAATAAATAAATGTCAAGTTAACCTTTACCACTCAAAACGATTCTTTTTCCTACTATCCTATATTTGTGTAGTTATCAATTTTTCAATCTGAAAGTACTGTTAATCATACTTCATTTTTGGTAGGCAATTCCCAACAGAGGATGTTAATTCATTTAATGTACATTTTCAGAATCAGTGTCAATTACTGTTTATTTTATGATTCATTGTTTTGGGGTTTCCTTTAACATATGGTAACAATGATTGAACTTTCTGATCTGGAAGAATTTATTCAGACGTTATGACAGTCCCTCAGGTCAATTGTCCAGTCTTGTGACTCACTATTCAGTACAGAATCAAACTGAGTTTCTATATTAGCTGAATGCACTTGGAGAAGTATTATGCTTTACACATCTTTTTAAACTACCTGAGGAACACTTTTTAATTATGACCAAACAGATTAGGCAATGTCTTACAGAACATTAGTTGAGGAAATTGTATATGCACATATTTCCAGAATTTTAGATTTGTGCATGCCTGCCTGCATGCATGTTCAGGATTCATAAGGATAGCTGGTAGTACTGAAATTTGTTAGCAAACGCTGAAATTTGGTACGCTTGTAGTCCAAGACAACCAAATTACCAGAATAATCTAGAAATGGAGTCATTTAAACATGTGAAACAGAAAACCCAAAGTGGAACACTGGTCAAGTACTTCCAAGTCACCCAGGAAGCTGAAATGTGTCGCATAAGGACCCTAAGACTGTTGACTAGAGAGATCCCCCAATGGGACACATTTACATCTAACAGCCAAAATTTCAGCCATTCTGTCTACCTTATAAAAGACAAGCATTCCAGCGCACAGCAAGCCAGCTGTCTGTGGGGATAAATTCTGTGGCAGACGTGGCGCTAACATCTTGACAGGAAGGCTATTATCTATCCCACTCCCAAAGTGACATCACAGTTGCATTTTCATTGTCTTGGTTTTTTTTGGCCATAACGTTTGCTAGCATAGAATACAGATATTCCAATGAGGATCGTTGCATTGCATTCAATATTACATTACATTTTAAATGATATATAACATGGTGGTATTATTTGTACCAAGGTTTTCACAATTATGGCCACTAGTATCAAGCTCAGCTTGTTGCCCCCCCTAAAGCTTGTTGCCCAGTGCAATTGCACCCCCCTGCACTTCTTTAGCTACCCCCCCCTTGCTGGCATCTGTTCTGACTTCTGGACAAACCTCTGGAACAGAACCAGGACCTTGGTTGGGAACAGTGTACTAGAATGAATTTGAGGGAGAAGCACATCTTATGTGCAATTGCAACGACTAGAAGTATGGCAAGTTTGTCATACTATCGAAAAATACAGTGCTGCAAGTTCCAACTTCAGAAATGGCTCCTACATCACCTTGTACAGCTTTGGCCAAATTCTTCAGCTATTCTTCATTTATTTAGGGGTTTGTTCTTTATTTAGGGTTTCTGGTGTTAATTGACTTGTTGAAAAATTTTTCTGTAATACTCTTATCTTACAGAAAAATGTTTCTGTCATCGCTGTTGCTAGTTAAGCGTCTGACATCGTTATCCTGGGAAAAGGCTGGAACTGACGGTTTGGATTTGCAAGTTTGACCTACAACTTCCTTGGCTGTAGCCATGTTGAAACATCCTTGTTCAGGAGATGGGTTGCTGCATTGGCATTTTACAGCCCAGTCTAGAGTTGCCCAACTGCCCGGGAGCACAGCAGTATCCAGGCAGCTACCGTGGCAGCCAGGCAGCCACAGGAGGCTCAGTGGGGAAAGGGGATGTTCCTCCCCTTTCCCCACGATAAGGGCACAGAGCGGGCAAGTTACCTACTTGCTTCTGCGTTGGCCTCCATGTGAGGCCGCACAGCCTTCCATTGAGGTCGGGAACTGGCAGCAGCAGTTCCTACCGGTCACCCCCCCCCATTCCACTCCTCCTCCTGTCCTGCCCAGAAAGACCACATTGCTAGCAAGCAGTGGACTCACGGTTCACGGGCGAGCGATGCTCCCTTTGGGGCCATGTGGCCAGCATCGCCATGGCACTTCCCCAGCGCGGGTGGCAATGCCTTACTGCCAGCGGTGGAGGTGCGTTATGCTGCTTTGTGCGACACCCGCTCGAGTGGTATGCTCGGACCGTTCATGCTGAAGGACTCTGGATTGGGCCCTTAGTCTCCATTTAAAACCAACCTATACTTCGTCAATGCTAGTTGACCATGAAATATATATTCCACAGCCCAGTATTCTTGAGAAATAATTTTCACAGCCCCTTTGCTGCTTCAAACCCAACATTATTGCTTATTATTCAAAGCCCAATCCTATCCAACTTTCTAGCACCAATGCAGCCCTGAAGTAAGGGAACAAACATTGCATGGAGGTATGGGCCTCCATGACTTCCCACTGTACAGGATGCAGCACATGCCCCATTGGTACAGCTAGGATTGGGCCCGCAGTCAGTTGTTTCTCTTGGTGCACCTTCTGTGCTTCCAAGTGACTAATTTTCTCTCATACTTGAGTTTAGAACCAAGCCCATGCTCGGTCACAAATTCAAACTGTCCATTTTGACTTCAGTTGGTCGTTCATCAGATTCTGACATGCAGTAGAACAGCCCTGCAAAAATATCTCAAGTGTTCTGGGTCATTTATTTTGTTTATAAGTCTTGATTAACTTCAAATGTGGATCAGCAAATATCTACATACTACAACAAGAAGAGTTTGCCAGGCTTTATAAACAGGATGCCATGTTTCCATTGACGTTAGGAGATTTTGGAGTTTTTTCATTAGACTTTGGCCTGTGTGTGTGTGTGTGTGTGTGTTTAAAAAACCTGCAAAGACATCACTAAATGGGATTTTCATGCATTGAGTTGTAGTTAACAAGATCCTTACTTTCAGGTGGGTGGCTTTACTGGAGAGACAGAATAACTGTGGAGGTTGTACCACAAAGCACTCTTCTAGCCTTGTACCTTCTAGAGATACAGTCAATGGGCATGTCTTATTTGGAGGTCAACCACCCTTATTTGGAGGGCATGTCTTTTTTTGTAGTGCTACAGGTCACAAGTAGGCATGCAGAAGGTGCCATAGGGGGAAAGGATACTTCTTTGTATATAGTAGGAAACATAGCTGTCTGAACTCAACAAGCCTACGCTACTGGTTTTAAGCTGATAATCACCGTGTGTGTGTGTGTGTGTGTGTGTGTGTGTGTGTGTGTGTGTGTGTGTGTGTGTGTGTGT
>JAJKFI010000012.1:20234863-20251748 GCA_029204185.1 Lerista edwardsae | reverse complement strand
TGTGTGTGTGTGTGTGTGTGTGTGTGTGTGTGTGTGTGTGTGTGTGTAGTTAGGCTCAAGATGCACACTCAGTCTGTCTTGCAGAGACCAAAAGACCACACCTGATCCCTTTAAAACAAACCAACAAAACAGACCCAAGTGGTGGTCCTGAACTGCAAATGAATTCAAGTGTAAACTTCTTTTAATGATCTTGAATGCCACCCCAGTAATAGGCATGTGACTCTGCCAATCTAAGGTGTTTTTTTTTTCCATTATGCTTGCTAAAGAAGGTTCCATTACTGGGCCCTCAGCATCCAAGTGAGCATAATGTTTAACATGAGCTTCAAGAGCTGTGATATTAAAAGCTCTTGCCTGACAACATGACAAGTACGTATTATTGATTACACTTTGTGGTGCGTTGCGCTGACTGAAATACAGCATTCAAGTAGCATGTGCAGGCAGTGCCAGATGCAAAACTGAAATACTATCCAAACAGAGCTGACTCTGAAAGTAAATAATCCAGCGGGTGGTCCTTGAAATTGTCAGCAGTCCTGACTTCCTGCAACATAAACAGGGTTGTCAAACAGGATTCTTGTCACAATGCTAAAAATCTCATTCTTCAGCAGGGAGCTCTAGGCTGTTTCATCTCAGGAGGAAGAGAGTCTATCATCAGAAGGGACAATGAAAGTCACTCTCCACATTGCAATATTCTTTTGAGAAAAACATGGTACTGCAGTAGAATAACATTAAGCAAAGGGAACGTTTGGTATCTACCAGGAACGCAAGAAGCTAGGCGGGTCGGAAAAAAACATGAAGGCCCCAAGCTGGTGATGTGTACCTCTAGAGAGAGCTTATTTTCATCAGAAATATGAGGTTCACAAGAGCCATGTGCTCTGCACATGAAATGAGGCTATTTCTTCATGCGCTGCTTGCAGGATTCACAGCGGCAGCTGATTGGGAAATACTGCCGCTAGATGGATGTTTGGTCTGATCCAGTAGGGTTCTTGTGTCTTTTCCAGGGCCCCCACTAACTCATGTTCCCCTGCCCCCGCCATGCCATTCTTCAATGCTGGAGGCTCCTGCTTGGCTTTTGGTGCAATGCAAGTGTCTACAGCCAGAAGGGTTATTCAAAACCTCCTCTCTTTGTGTGCAGACAGGGCTGGCTGCAGTGTTTTTGTTGTCCTCAGTAAATTGAAAGGTTGCTACTTACCTGTGCTGCCGTCACCACTCTTGT
Organism: Lerista edwardsae; assembly: GCA_029204185.1. Lineage (NCBI taxonomy): Eukaryota > Metazoa > Chordata > Lepidosauria > Squamata > Scincidae > Lerista > Lerista edwardsae. The sequence goes on along the minus strand of JAJKFI010000012.1, from coordinate 20,250,535 downwards.
CCATGCACATTTTATTGCATGCTGAGCAAAGCTAAGGGCACATACAATTATCAAGAGTTGAGCAAGGTAGGTTTTGTTTTGTTTTCATTGTTCATGGCTGTTGCTTTCTCGCTGCCTAATTGTAGACAGGTCCTGCGCAAAGGATTCAAGAAACTCTAGGCTTGGCCTTCCAACTAGCTTAATAGAAATAAGGAACAGTGGCGGGCATTGCGGTATTCCAGTACTCTGGAAGTCACTTTGAAATTGGTGGACCTGTATCAATGAAAAATGAACAGAGGAGATAGTGGCCAGATAGTGGCAATTCTTTCCCCGCCTACTATAGGGCAATTGCAAAATTTCAAGTAATAACTTCAGGTATCTGAAAATGGTTTATTTTTTTTGCAAACTTAGTGAAATGAATAAATTGAAAATGGCAATTGTTAAAGCAGTGTAAATGTGTTTTTATTCCACTGTATCATGTTTATATATTTTATTTAGCCCTGCTAACTGGGCAAGAGGGTGGTGTTCCTCTTATATTTAGCAGGGGGAGAGTAACTGTCCCTCTTCACTCCAGCACAGTTTCTTTTCCAGTGGCTGTTGCTGGTGGTGTTCTGCATTGATTTAGATTGTGACCCCTTTTGAGACAGGGAGCCATTTTATTATGAACTTTTTGTTGAAAAGTGGTATATAAATACAGGTATACCCCAGTATCCGTTGGGATTCTATTCTGGACTCCCCTGTGGATGCCTGTAACCATGTATACTAGGGACGCCTTTTTAAAGATAGGGGAACATCGGTGGTTTTGCTGCAACAAGGTAAAATAAAGTAATTTAATGTTCCATCTTTTTAATAGGCACCTCTAGTAATAACACTTTATTTATTAACCCTTGGAACACAATGTTTGGAAATGTCAACTTATTCTATCGAAACAGCTTTTCAGAGTATATGTGGCTTAAGAGTATAGCAAAAAAGCACAAGCATTACAAAACTATAATGAATGAGGGGTAAAATGCATGCTCTCCGATCCTGTTATCGCAGTCTTCATCTAACATATTAAGCCAATGTTGAAAAGTTGCAAAGAGTACACTTGAGCTTCTCATAAACTTGAAACTGTAGTTTCAGATTTCCCGCTGCAGGGTGAGAGCGATTGAATTTCTCCTGCCCTGCCACAGCTGTCTCAAACAAGCCAGAATTTTAATTAAATTACTATCATATTTTATATGTAACTTGTGATGCATCATTGTACGGTAGTTTCAAAGGCTGGATGGTAAAACATGACTGAGGGCATCTCCTTTTAGAGAAATTGTTTTCCTTCTCAGGTCAGCTTTCCTGCAAATGATAATGGTTGCAGTCTGTCTACATTAATGAGCAGGCGATGCATGACTTAGATGGGACTATGGTGATGATGTAAACCAAGCTCTATAAGCTGGAGGGGAAACATTTCCAGAGAGGTCATCATGTTAGTTTATTGCAGCAAAAGCAACAGGGAGTCTTGTAGCGCCTTAGAGATGGGTGCATTTATTGCAGCAGCTTTGATGAGCTGCAGTCCACTTCATCACAGTACTGAAGTGTTCTCCTCAGTTGACAGGTGTGCATGCATGTACACACATACACAAATGTGTGCAAAGACAGTGGAATTTCTGGAGCATCCCCCCCACAGGGCAGCAATATTCCACCGTGTGACACTCCCTCTTATCATGCCAAGCATTTTGATGCAATCATCTTGTCAACGCAGTCATCATGTGCACCACCAATTGCTTTGGAGGGGGCGGGAACTGCTACTTGCGCCCTTTCAGAGCCATGGGAGGGCCCATCTTCTGCCAAATGCAACATGGAGACCCTTTTGGTAAGGGCTCAGTCAGCATGCCTGTCACCCCTGCCCCAGGGTATGGCCCCTGGGGAGGTCCATCCCAGCTGCCATGATGCCACTGCACAAAGAAAACTTACATATATAGTTGGTCAAACGTGAAAGTGTTACAGACTGAGCCCCCTCCCCCTTGAGAGGGGAAGTGGGAGCATGCTAATGAAGCCATGCTTCTCTGAGGATGAATTTGCTAGCCATGTTTCCAGGCCTCCACACAGTTGCTGCTGCTCTGTGCAGAACATGTGGGGTCCTGGGGAATGTGGCCACTGACTGGATCAGTGCCGGGTGAGGACTTCGCTGGTCAACATATTTCTGCTTCGCTTCTTTCTGCATTCAGTGAACATGGAGCAATGTCTCCTTAAGGCTTCTAATGTGTGTATTTCCTGGCCATTTAACGTCATTATTGACCTTTATTTCTTGCTCTGTCTCTAGTTCATATAATCCTACCCTCTTAAGTCATCTGAGGAGGCCCTTCTGTCTGTGCTGCCACCAGTAGAGGTGAGGAGGGTGGTGGCTAGGAATAGGACCTTCTGGGTAGCGGCACCTCACCTATGAAATTCCCTTCTCCTGGAATTGAGAACAGCTCCCTCTCTCTCTGAACACTTTTCATCAGGGCCTCAAGACCTTATTTCGGAAAGCTTTTAACTGACATTATGGCTAGCGTTTTTTAATGAGATGTATTTTAATAGTTGTGATCCTGGACATTTGCTCTGTTTTAATAGTTAACCATTTTTAAGTTTTATGCTTTAGCATTTTTTAAAATTGAATTGTATGTCTTCATCTTTGTTAGCTGCCTTGAATCCACTTCAGTGTGAGAGAAAGATGGGGTAAAAATAATGACGATAAAATAATGCAACAGTAGAAGTGTTGGTTTTTATTATTTCTCCAGGCTCTTGGTTTGTTCCCAGACTCTGTGGTGCTTGCACATGTTTTCTCTCCAGTAAAAGTGCCCATGATCACAGTCTTGGGAGTACAGACATCATGGACTTGTTTAAAGTGACAAAACTATGTGGAGGCTGAAGGCACATTCCCATGGCTAGCAAAAGTGGTTGTTGTCCAGAGATGAGGTTTGCCTATAAGTCTCCACTGGCCCCTGTTGACATATGCTACATTCACAAGGTTAACTTTACTATCTGTCCCGGCTGATGCATATCACTACTGTGAGCATGAGAACCAATCGCAGCAGAGTGCCTGCATTTGAAACTTGTTACCTGCATGAAATAATCTCTTCTTGCCTTTCTGTTACTAGCTGCAATGCCTCAAGTACGCTCTGTTTTGTTATGAATTGCGTGATGTTGTCATAGGGGCTGGTTTATCTGATCATACCATGTTCTGAAATCTCTGATCTGGACAAATGCCATGCAGAGGCGGATCTACAGGGAGGGCAAAGCTCTAAGTGTTGCAAGAAGCCTTACCCTGTCATGTAAATCCCTCCTCTCCCTTGCTGCTGTAGCCAGTAAGCAACGCCAAGATGTTGCTTTTCCCTGTGAGGATTGGCTAGAACGGTGCAGGGGAGGAGTGATTTCCACTGCAAGGTAAGGCTTCTTGCAAAACTTGGAGCTTTGCCCTCCCTTAGATCTGCCTCTGATGCCATGAAGAGTTACGTGTATTTGATTCTTGACAACATCAGCTTTTCATATACAACCTCTTACATTGGAACATGATGCCCAATTTAGAAGATGCAAAGGGACAGAAGGAGTCCGGTACAAAATGAGCACCCTGAAATGCTGTGTCCCATGACTGCAGACCTCACTTTCACAGACTATCACAGAAGGACTACTTTCCCACAAGCTGGAGGAGAACTGCTGTCCCTTACAAACCCCTGCTACCCAAACACCCACCAGACTCAAGGCAACCTCATGGCCCCTTTTTTATTTTCATAATTAAATGTACATTATTAAAAAAAAATGCAAGAACGTGGGAACGGAAAATGTTTTTTCAAGCAAAATCTCTGGGAATCTAAGATGGGAAACGAGCAATGGGGAACTTTGGTGCAACAATATTAAGTTCTACAAAGGCCCAAGTGTTTATATATTGCACTTATTTATAGGGGCACCCATTGCGTGGGCACTTAGGTGCCCTGTGCTAAGCAAAATAAATATCTTACCAAAATAGTGCTCTTAAAGGGTATTGAGGTCACTGAGCAAAGGCTAGAAATTTCCCTGGGCTTTCATGCTAACCCAGGCCAATAAATAATTGTTACCATGGACAGATGGATTTGATCTATCCATCTGGGTTTGTCCATGAACCGCCTTTATATTCAGTCTGCAATGCAGATGTTCACATGAATATCCTATGCATGCTTTTTCCCTTTCCCCAGTTCCCTCTTGAAATGCCCTAGCCAGCTATTTACCTGGACTGAAAGACAAAGCAGTTCCTTTCTATAGTATTGTTGTAGGAACAGCATTTGCCAGTTAAGCAGCAAAGGAAACAGCATGGTCAGTAAATGTTTGGACCAACATGTATTTCTTCCTTTTTCTTAAGTGTTTATTTTTATGTTAAGTAGTGGAGAGACAGATGAAGATTTTCAAGGGAACAAGCTTAATGCTGCAGGTGACTAAAAAAATGTGATGCCTGGTCAGATATTGGTCAGGTAATAATCAAGTATTCAAAGGTTGCTTGATTAGAAGAAGGCATACTAGAGAGAATTGCACTTATTACATAAATGTCTCCAATGGAGTCCAGGCCAGCTTAGAAGGCCACTCCTTCCAACAGCACATACGATGGTACTTTGATTACCTTCAATCCTGCCACTTAAACATGAGGAGCCCTGCTGGATCAGACCAAAGGCCCATCTAGTCCAGCTTCCTGTATCTCACAGTGGCCCACCAGGTGCCTCAGGGAGCACACAAGCCAACAAGATGCCTGCATCCTGTTGCCCCTCCCCTGCACCTGGCATTCTGAAGTAGCCAACTTCTAAAACCAGGAGGTTGCACATACCCATCATAGCCTATAGCCCATGATGGACTTCGCTTTCAGAAATCTGTCCAATCCCCTTTTAAAGGCACCTGTGAGTGTCTTCAATCCGGCCAGTTATGGATAATAGGAGTGCAAAATGGTTCCCTGAGACACAGAGAATTAATTCCCCCTCATTTTACAATTTCCTTAATTTATTTTTAAAAACATATTCTTGCACTTGATGAGTCATGCCTGGCTGTCCAAATTCGCATCCAAATGAGGCAATTCAAGACCACATATCTTAAGCCTCACCCACATTTTAAGAGTAGGGGAAAGCAGCAAGGTTCAGATTTCCTTGCACTGAAAGTTGTATGGACTGAACTGATCTTCTGTTTTGGATACGCTCTGCACACATTTTTCAAATTTAGTTGTCAAATCATGTAGTTAGAATATGTTTGTTATTCCAATTTGTATAGCAATAGTTGTCATTTGTTATTTTGTCATTGAGGAAATAATATTTTAAAGGTTTTTTTTTTTTTCATTTATTGCAATGATACCGAATCACTGCTTAAACTGTTGTCATGGTTACATTGTTGGCTCACAATGCTAGGCCATTTATTTTTTTTTGTCTTTGTGGTCAAATAATTAGACCAATTGAGAATTTCTTAACATTTACACCTATCATTCCTTGTTGTGGTTTAATAGCTATTACAATTGGTTAACTTTATAGGCTGATCTTATTTTTGCTGGATTTCATATATAGGTAGGGTTACCAGATCCAAACTGGGACAGTGTGCCTATACCTTTAACCATTGTACTGAAGAGGGAATTTGAGCAGGTGTAGCTTATCACGGAAGGGTTTCAAAAGCTGCACCTGCCCAAATTCCCTCTTCTATACAATGGTTGAAGGTATAAACATTTGGTCCCAGTTTGGATCTGGTAACCCTATATATAGGTCTCATTATTATTTGGTTGTCAAATATTCCTGGGCCTATCATTGTTCACTAGTCAGCTATTAGGGCCTAGGTCTAACTTTGGATTTGTCATTGTTAAGTATTGATTTAATTCAATTTTTTTAATGGATTGAACTGATTTTTGATTGTTTGAGTCTACACTATTGTTGAGTTCATTCAATCTTAGGCCCAGTCAAGCACAGCCTTGATTGTTTTTCTAAATTGGATTGCTACGGCCTATCCATAGGTAGGGCTACAGTAAGAATCTCACATTTAATCAACATATACTGTATACAAAAATTTATTTACGGGCCAATTCAGAACCTCTCCAACACAAGAGGTACGACATACCACTTGCATTGGTGTTGTAAATATGCCATAAGGCATCTGCAGCATGGGCGGTAAGCTTTTACCCCCTGCACTATGGCAGCACCAGTCCCTCAGTACCTGGAGGTGGCAACGTGATGCCGGCAAGATGTGAGTTTACCCCTTGCCAGTGTTGCGCTCCTTCTGGGAAGCTACAGAGGGCATCCCAGGGCAGGGGAGGGGTGGAGCATCTCCACAATGAGAATTTCCACCTCCAGGTCTTATCTCTGGCAGAGGTCCAGGCAGCCTGACATGGGGCTGCTCAAATCACTGCCAGCAAAATAGCCGGTGGTGAGTTGAGGAACCCACTGCAGGCAGTGGAGCTTTCTCCGAGGAAAGGAGACGAATCCCCCTTCTCCCGGGGAGACCCCAGTGGCTGCCTGGCTGTTGCTGGATGCAGTGATAGCCTTTTGGCTACCACAGCCCCTGATGCAGCTGGGCACTTCTGGATTTTGCTGTAAATTACATAGAATAACATAGTGTGTATACAATTAGTTGAAAATACATATTACTATACTATTGCACCCACTTTCCAAGATCCTTATTCTGGCAATTATGGAAGTAGAGGTTGCTCTTTTTTCCTCACCTTGGATGCTATTCCTTTGTTACAACTCAGAATCCTGCACAGTTCTAAATTATGTAGGGTTGCTGCCTTTTGTTTAAAAAAGTTCTGGCATCTAAGTCTAAGTACTTATGGCATCCCACCTAGGAGCCTTTAAAAGGGAATTGGACACACTTCTGGAGGAAAAGTCCATCACAGGCTACAGGCCATGATGGGTGGTACAACTTCCTTATTGTAGAAGTAAGCTATCTCAGAATGCCAGATGCAGGGGAGTGGCAATGAGATACAGGCATCTTGCTGTCTTGTGTGCTCCCTGAGGCATCTGGTGGGCCACTGTGAGATACAGGAAGCTGGGCCAGATGGACCTTTGGCCTGATCCAGCAAGGCTCTTCTTATGTTCTTATGCAGGCTGGGGCATTACTTGGGGTAAGGGTAAAAAATCCCCTTACTTCAAGGAGACCTCCCACCTGCTCTTAAATTGTGTTGAATGCAGGTTAGGATTGGGCTGTGAATTGCTGATATCCACAATGAAGGTCTTAGAAATATCACTGAAACCAATGATCCTGTGCAAGCATAGCTTGACCACTCTTATATTAATGAAGGCAAAGGATTAAATATCCTTATTGATCAATTCTAAATTTAGACATTGAAAAGATATTCCTTTTGAATATCTAATCTAAAATGGTGATTATGTATTTTTCTCAAAAATCAGACACCCCTGAAAAAGTGTATCAATTGAGCACAGACGGTGTAATTTTCTCCAACTCACTCTGAAGATTATTAATAGACAGAGGGGTATCCTGGGGGCAGTTTCCCTGGGCGCAAAATTCTTAGGGGTGCAAAATTTTAGGCCACATCCAAACTCTCGTCCCCAGGCCACACAGCCCCAATTCAGGCCACTGTGACCTTCTCAGACTTGCACCTGCTAATCCGCAATTGCTGATTTGAGTAGCCCCATAGGGGTGGCTGGTGTCTACCCTGGAATAAGGGGACAAATGTTTCCTTGCCTTGTGGAGGCTCCAGCAGCCACCTAACCTGCGCTAGATACAGCACAGGCCAGTCAGTCTTCCTGTTTCAGCGCAGGTTAGGATTGCGCCCTCAAACTATGTACATCATTGACTCTTTAAAACCAAAGTGAACTGCTGTTAGATGTGTTTTTACATTCTTGGGGGCACTATTGAATTATGAGAATTTAATGAGCATTTAGATAGGCTGGTAATGGTCTTATAAACTGGAATGTGCTGGCATTCCACATGATCTTAAAATAACTACAAACATGAGAGTTAACTTGCATGCTGCCCTTTTGTTTCTCATTTTCCTTGCTGTGTGTATTTTTAATCTCAGGCTGTCAGGAAGTGTAATCCACTATGATACACTGAACTTAGTAAGGCATACTCTAAATGGTCTTTACATTGATAATGAAGCCAATAACACTTTGACACTGAAACATGTCTTCGTTTTATGTTGTAGGGGAGGACCTTCTCAGGAAAGTGGCGAGACCTTCAAAATTACAAGCATTCCAATTCATATTCTGCTGTTCAACAATGTAACATTTTAATGGTTCCATGAGAGACCTCTTATCGGGTTCTCTAAACTGTGATCTATCAGTGGCCAGTAACACATGGGGAGGCAACTCTTCCCATGATAAGTGGACTCCATGTCCTTTCCACTAATAAAACTGATGTCTGCATTTTTTTAAGTCTTCTGCAGCATTGAAGAGAGTGCTGAGCTGATGAAAATTTTAGGTTTACATTTTGAAATAAGTGATATGAGCTGCCACACATCTGGAGAAATATCCAAAGGATGTGTTTGAACCTCTTCCATGCAGAACTGGGGTCTTCCTTCTTTGTAAGTAAGATCTATCAAAACATGTGACATGCTTCAAATTCAAGCATCCCAATCCAGGGAGAGAGGTCTTCTTATGGAAACGAACTTCTGAACATGCAGTTAGTACTGGTGCAGATGTACCTCTCAATGCACATATGCATCACACTATTTATACACTGAGCAACTGTATTGGATGAAAGTATGTTTTGATAAGGTTCAGGATGCACGCATCTATCTGAAACTTCTAGCTGCTATTGAGCATGGAATGAAATTTATGTTTTTCTAATGTTTATCTCAGCAGAAAATATAAGAGGGTAACTTGAGCTGGTTTCTGATTCCTCTTTGTTCTGCCAACCTGAAAATCCTGTCAAAGCCACTTTGAGTGCAATCCTAAGGAGCACTGGAATTGTAAGGCCGGCGGGACTGCACCATATCCAGTGCACCTTAGCTGTTCTGTGGAGCCTCCCTGGGGCAAGGAGAGCCTCCCTGGCGCCCTTGCCCCAGGACAGACTGCGGCCTCCCTGTGGGGTTTCTCGGATCTGCATTGCTAAATATCAGGGCCGCGCAGCCTTCCTACCAAGCCTTGGATGCAGCCTAGTGGCTGCATCCCAACCCCTTCCCAAGCCGGCCTCCCACCGGCTCCCCACCCCCACCCTTTGAGTGTGAGACATCCTCTGCAGTTTGTCACTTGTTCAGGTTGTGCAGGTCACATGAGGAGTCTGCTGTACGCACTAGATCCTAGAGACCATGCTGGAGAATGCCATCACTTCATCATATTGGCAAGTCTTTCACTGTTAAGCCCAGTTGTGGCTACATTTTAAAATGTATCAGACTTTTGCTATCTGCCCTGTACTGTTTACCAAACAAGGGCATCAAATGCAAGCATGTAGCTTGGTGCGTTGTACCTGTATGGAGAAAATTCCAGGTTCAGTACCTATCATCTTTGAGTAGGGTGGAGAAAGGCCCCTATCTGACACTCTGGAGAGTCACTGCCAGTCAGTGTCAACAATATTGAGCTAGATTAATGGTTCTCAAACTTCAGAAGTGATGTCACTAACCTGGAAGTGATGTCACAGCCGAAAGTGACATCAACAAGCAGGAAGTGGTATCATTGTGACATAATCAAATGTCACTCCTGGAATGCAAACTGGCATTCTTGGACTGCAGCAACTGCACAACCAAGAAACATCCCTGATAGAAAGCATGATTAAGACAAAATATTATGTAAAAATACTGAACTAAAAACAAATAGCCCTCACTTTTAAATAGCCCTCACTTGAAAATTCAAACTGTTAACACTCACAAAAGGAATATAGCAAGACTAAGGTTTGCAGCTTTCAAGATGTCTGCTCCCAGCTTTCCGCAACCCACCAAGTGGGTCCCTGAGCTACATGGTCCAACTCAATTTAGATGGTACAGTTTTGCATGTTTGTATGTGCTCCTATAGCATCACTTGTGCCCAGGAAGTCATCATGACTATTATGTGTTTAGGATATGAGAGGTGCTCTTCAATAGCTTAAGGTAGCCTTACAAGTAGAAGATCATGTGATTAAAGCAACGTTTGAAATAAGATACTCCTTTTTCTCATTTTTAAAGCTAGCTTTCCATATGTTTAAAGCATTTCCCCCCCAACCATTGTAATTTACAGCATAACAGCTTGTGCTGTTGAAGTTAAAATGTCATTCTGTATTTATACTGCAAACTTGTGTTTTCTGAACCTTGTAGCTCAGCTCCATGGATCTAATCCAGGCAGGAACTTGGCCTCCAACTTCTTAACCCAGGAGAGAATTGTTATTAAATTTCATTAAAAAAAATAGGCTTGACCGTTTGTAAGTTAACACTGAAAGAATGCTATAAACAAATAAATAACAGGAGGCCTCTGTAGTTGGTTTACACTACTGTAAGTCAAGCGCCCTAGTTTGTAGAGACATTTAGTCCATAATGGGTCTGATTCTGGATCCAACAGAAAGGAAAAAAAACACCCTTTGTTTTATGGGAGGTGTTCTGAAAATGTCATGAATGTAGATCAAAGGCTCTTATGGTGCTTGGAGACTTGGTTAAGAGGATAAGGATTTATTAGAACAGTATCCTGGCTGGACTAGGAACAACTGCAAGGCCAATTCTTCTTTCTTGACAGAAGGTTTCACATACAAAAAGGCATACAAAAAGGAAAGAGTGCTACACAAATGCTCTGCGAAGATCACAGGGGAACCAACCGCTGAATGCAATGACATCTGGTCATGTGCCTGCACGCTACTGGGAGATGTGGAGAAGGATTGTGGCTCAGCAGAAACCATGTGTTTCACAAACCGCTTGGTCTGGCATTCAGGGTCACTTTTCAGCAAGCAAGGGCCAAATAACATATTACAGTGAGCCGATAACTGAGAAATGGACTTTAACCTCTCTCTCTCTCTCTACAACAAAACAAAAGCAGCTGGAAGGATTGTGTGATGCAGAGCAGGACTATGACACATGACAAAATGGCACTTCTGTCTCTTGTACAATTTTCCAAACTAAAATCTCCCCTGTGGTTATTTGTTGCAACCAATTGCTTCAGAGTGCATTCCTAACCTGGAGTTAGGCTGACACAGTTAGGCCAGCAAAGTTTGGTTGGCACAAGGGACACTGTAAAGTGTGTTTGGACCACTCTCAGAGTGAGGGAGGATGGTGCACATCTGTGTCCTGGCCTCTCTGACTCCGAGAGTGGTCCAAACATACTTTACGGTGTCCCTTGTGCATGCCAAACTTTGCTGACCTGACTGTGCTGGCCTAACTCCAGGTTAGGATTGTAGTCCTAGGGAGGGTTTTTGGTGGACAAACAGTACAGGGGGAAATGTTAGTCTCCCTTCCGCATATTCCTGATCCACATCAGCCCACCTCATGGTTTCTTTTGTTCAATGAAACACTTCTGCTTTTCAGACTATTTCTTTATGATCGGCTTAATATAAAGTATGATTTGGCCCCTAGAAGAAAAATAGAACATAAACAGCTACAGTAGACTGAGTGAAAAGTCCTCTGCTCCTCTCTTTTGCATCATCTCTTACTGGTCTCTCTCTCCCTCCCAACTATAGCGTGACTTTGGTGTGATTTATTTCTTTGCAAAATTATGCACGCATCTCTTCAGCCCTCTACTCAATTGTTTGTATCCCATTTCCCAAAGAATCCCCTCCTGCTCATCTCTCTCTAACCTGCAACTGTGTTTCCAGGGCTTGCTCCAAATGGCTCTTTGAAAATGAAAGGCCAGCTAAAACAGCTGCTTGATGGAGGTGGATGGCTGCTGCCTGACAGTTCAGTCGGGGATGGTATCTCCTACATGGGACACTGCCAAGTTAAAATAGATTTTGCCTGAAGCAAATGTACAGTATCTAAACCCTTGGGAGGTTGGCATCACCTGAAATGATGTCAGAGCAGTTCAGAAGATACCACATTTTTACTCTAAAATTTAAGAGGCCACAAACCTGGTGGGGTAAACGTGCTAATACAACCCAGAAATGACTATAATTGCATTGGAGTTCCGAGCTTTAGAGCACAATCCGAACCTGGAGTTAGGCCAGTAAAGTTTGGCCAGCACAAGGGACATCGTAAAGCACATTTGGACCACTCTTGGAGTCAGAGAGGCCAGCACACAGACATGCGCCATTCTCCCTGACTCCGAGAGTGGTCCAAACGCGCTTTACTGTGGCCCTTGTGCCAGCCAAACTTTGCTGACCTAACTGTGCTGGCCTAACTTCAGGTTAGGATTGCGCTCTTAGCTGCATCCATATTAAACATCATCTATAGTGTTCCACTTCAGTTCTTGTTTGGCACATGCTCTATGCACACTTACATGGAAGTAAGTCCATAGAACTCCACCAACTTCACTTCCTCATAATAGCATTTAGGATCAGTACATGAATGCGTGTCAGATCTATGAGTTATGAGTGGAAAGGCCAGAAGAGAAAACTGTGGGAACAGAGTTGTAAACACAGCAGCAGTAGGCTAAACAAAGGTAGATATGTTTTATGTTTAAGCCTGCTTTGCTTTTGAAGTAGTGCAAGGACAAGGTTTTGCACATTTTGTGGTTGATGGATGAGATCTTGCTGCGCTGAGCTCTAAGTGAAACAATGACATTCTCTGTTTTTCCTGCTAATGGGTTCACAGCACACCGTCTTTGATTATTAGATATGTTTTATATACAGGGAACTCTCCATTTAACCGGCTAATAGAGGGGAAGGGCTGTCCATTACATTCAAGTGGAGATGAGCATGCACAAAACGTATACGAGTAGTTCTTAATGGAGCAGAAAATGCCCGTGGTTGCCAAGGTCTGTTAAATGGAGGGCTCACAATACTGTCAAAGTCACAAAAAATATTCTATGTGTTATTACGCACACGTTCTGCTGTTCTGAGCGGTTGCAAGCTTTCCTTCATCAAAAACTTCCTTTGCTCTCCCAACTATCCTTGCCCACCATTGGCCGGATTATAGTAAAGAGATTGTTTTTCTCACTCTCGCCTCAGGAGGCATGATGGATCACATGCTTTGCATACTGGAGGTGCCTGGTTCAGTTTCTTGTTAAAAGACCTCAGCTAGCTGGGCTGGGTAGGACCGCCTGAGAAGCGGAAGACACACTATTAATACCTGTCCAGGGGCCCTGTACTGTGTTACCGGTGGCTCCCATTGAAGGTGAGCTGCCACAGCACTGAGGGTTCAGAGGTTTGCCTGGCTAAGTCGGCCCTTGAACTAAGTCCCACTGAATCGTTTGTACCATGGCTGAAGGGCATGCTATGAGCTCTCTTTCCATATGGAGATCCAGAAACTCCAGAAACTCCATGCTGTTTGCACAATTGCACCGTCTCCAAATTCACATTAATAGTTACATGTTTGAAAGAGCATTCCTGTGCAAACAACATCCCTCCTTGAAGTTTATTGCCTATGAGAGATGGATGACTAAGCTGGAAACGAAGTTAAGGGGGGAAAAAAAAACCTCACATCATCAACACTTTAGGTTGTTCTCTGTCTGTCTGTCTGTCTGTCTGTCTGTCTCTCTCTCTCTCTCTCTCTCTCTCTCACACACACACACACACACACAGTGTGTGTGTTTCTGCAAGAGACTCGTATGAAGCATGCAGGGGAATATTTCCAGGCTCTTTAAAATTAAAGAATGTTTATTCTGTATGCCCACAAAAGTATGCGTATGATGATGATGAATATTGATATACCACTTTTCAACAAACACGTTCACAAACTGGTTTACAGACAAAATAAAACAACTAAATGGGTCCCTGTCACAAAAGGGCTCAAAATGTGAAACTAAATTATTTCACTGTCAAAGGAAAATTCAGATTTCTCATTTCCAGATATGCTTATTGATCAAAATAGGCACCATTTTATAGACAAGGGCTCAATGGTTAAGCAAACTATAAGACTGAGCTGTATCTAAGCCCTTTAATATATTTAGTTTTATAAATTCGTATTTATAATATAATACAATATAATAATACACATTTATTTAAATATTCATATATTCATTTTTTATTCCCTCTCTCAATCCCTAACTTATTTCAGTCACCTGGAAAGGCCAAACTGTTTCTCTACAATCAACTCACAGCTGAAGTCACAATAAATAGGCTGCGAGCCTTTGGTGGCTGTGCGCAATATAATACACAATGTTGCTCGAGATGATTTCCCACTGCAGTAGCACACAATAGCCCTTAGATGGCGCTCAACACCACTGTTGGCTTCAGCATTCAGTGATCCCACTTCATACTACAACACTACTTTTGCAAAGCTGAAAATTATTTTCCATAGCCTAATATCTATGGGACTATTATAAACACACAAACACAGAATTCAGAAAATGTGTATGTTAATTGCAGTCTTAAATAGTAGCTGCTCAAAGGGTCAGGAGTCCAGCACTTTTAAGAGCAGAGAAGGAGTTTGGGACAGTGATTCTTAGAAGATCCTCCAGAAATAGACTAGGAACCAACTCCATTATCAGCCAGTCAGTGACAATACTATAACTACGGTAACAGTGTGAAAAAAATCCTATTTTAATTGGTACAAGTGGGTGACACAAATCACAAAACAATTCTGGGATCACCATGTAAAAAGAGATACTTGCCATCAAGACGGCACACCATTTAGCATGCTGACATCACAAAGCTGTAAGTTCCTTGATGTCTTATGTAGGAAAATACCTGGGTTTGAATTTCAGTGTCGACCATGATACTAAGTATCCAGTGGTGTCATTCAAATGATTTAGGAACAGGAACTCACTTTTGATTGGCACTTGTCGGGAACCCGGAAGCAGCCACGGAGCCCGTTAGGATCCGGAACGCCCATTCTGGTCCGTTCCCCTTGAATGACATCACTGGTTGCATCCCTACCCGGGGGTGAGGGGGTGGGCAAAACACTAAGTTTTATCGTAGCCAGTCCTTGCGGAGAAAGCGATGCTTCAGCATTGCTTACTGGCTTCGATGAGGGAGAGGAGCAATTTACCCGGCAAGGTAAGGCACCTTGCAAAATTTAGTGCTCTTCCCCCCCCTGTAGGGATGCTACTCTGTGTTACAGAAGCAGCGCTTCTGAATTGGAATCTTGATGTGTGTGTGTGTGTGTGTGTGTGCGCGTGTGTGATGATAGTATGATTATGACCTTTTACCCCCTACAATGGTTCTGATCCTGCTATTTTACTCATTTAAAAAAATAGGCCCAGCAGAGCCAAGAATACTAAGAATTAACCACTTCGTGTGTTATTTGGCCCACCATTTCAAAGCCTGTGTCCCTGAATGCATGGCTGCCATCAGGTGGAGGGACGAAAGACATGTAAAGTGTTATGTGAATAACCCATCTATTGTATCATGTACAGTTTCTGGAATGCCTTTTTGATCTTCTGATGCAAGGCCTCACATTTCTTGGTGAGCACAATCCGTACCTGGAGTTAGGCCAACACAGGCAAAGTTTGGCTGGCACAAAGTTTGGCTGGACACTGTAAAGCATGTTTGGACCACTCTTGGAGTCAGAGAGGCCAGCACACAGATGTGAGCCTGACTCCTGACTCCCTGACTCTGAGAGTGGTCCAAACGCGCTTTACTGTGGCCCTTGTGCCGGCCAAACTTTGCTGGCCTAACTGTGCCAGCCTAACTCCAGGTTAGGATCACGCTCTGTGATCACACAAGTAATTTTCTTGAGAATAAGGTTAACATAAGAACATAAGAAGAGCCATGCTGGATCAGGCCAAGGGCCCA
>JAJKFI010000012.1:20207154-20226659 GCA_029204185.1 Lerista edwardsae | reverse complement strand
AAATAAATAAATAAATAAATAAATAAATAAATAAATAAATAAATAAATAATACAGTGAATGGCTACTTGGTTCAGATCCAGGTTCAGATCTATGCATTAATTTTGCATAGTCTCCTTCTCAGGCCAGCATGATGAATGGATGGATGGATGAAATAAGTTAAGGAAATGGGGCAGGGTGGGTGGGGGACATGTAAGGCTACCATTGCATATCTGCCATCTATTGCATATAACTGAGTCATTTATTGATGGATGGAGGTGTGATCATTATCTTAAATGTAAACCTTACCTTGGATGGGGGGGGGGAGACATTAGCGTTTCAACAGGAACCCTGCTTGAACAAGAAACATCTTGCAGCTGCACACTATTGATCGCTTCTGGAAAGGAAGTATAAATAAACAGACTCCTTTTCTTGCTAAAAGAGACAGACACAGTGCAGGATAATGCTAGTGACCATTGTAACTGCTGTTTAGAAATCAGGTTGTTATGGTTGGAAGACAAGCATTCAAAGTGTTTGAAGGAGAACTTTGAACTGGGTTGGCAAGCATTACCTCCCATGTGTTGGTGGTCTGGACAATGTTATGGAGGTTTTACAGAGTAAAACCTGCTGGTGACACATCTGGAAGCTAATTTTGTTGTTTTCTATGGAAGAAAAGAAGGAGCGAAGGTGCTGATTTCTAAAGGAAAGCTCTTTGCTTAACGTTAAACTCTACTACTTATCTACTCCAAACTCTTAACATCTTAGTAAGCAAACACTGAAGCTGTGTAGGATAAATTTAACTAGAATCAATTTTTCTTCCTAATTTGTCTTTGTGAGTCATGTACTGAGCCCTTTTCAAGATTCAAAGAATGAAAGCACATTAATGAATCAACCTTTCTCTTTCAAAGCACTAACCTCTATGTTAACGCAATTGATCAATACTCTGGAGCCCTGAGAAGAGCTTTGCTTCCATAGGATCACAGAGGATTCCGTGGCTATATGCCCTTATCCAAAACAGTTAGGAAGCTGTACCCATCCTTTGCATGGTCTGTGGCACCACTGCAGTGCTGTTACAATGTCATATTTTGTTATGGTACATTAGCATGGGGACTGCTGTTATACCTCATTCCAAGCGCTTGGGTGATCACCCAACAATACTGTAGAAACCAGCAATTAGGGAACTGGCTTTTAACCAACCACACTGTATGCTCCAAATATTTATCAATAACGCCTAATGATGGTTTATTCCAGTGGTTTCAAACATTTTAGCACTGGGACCCACTTTTTAGAATGGCACTCGTGATGTCATTATCTGGAATTAATGTCGTGGCCAGAAGTGACATCATCATACAGGAAGTCCTCTTACCTTGAATAGACTTCCAGAAATCAAAATTCCCCTGTGGGATACAGTGGTAGCTACACCAGTGCTGCTGCATCACTGCGCACGGATTTAGATTGGCTTGGGCTGTTAGTGAGGCTTCAGTTGGATACTTCATAGGAAAAGTACAATGAATTTAACAACGTAAGAACATGCTGGATCAGGCCAAGGGCCCATCAAGTCCAGCTTCCTGTATCTCACGGTGGCCCAACAGGTGCCTCACGGAGCCCACTAGACAACAAGATGCCTGCATCCTGTTGCCACTCCCTTGCACTTATTGAATTTATTAAAGAGAGGTTTTGTCACATGGACAAAACTTGAAAATGAATGCTTGAAAATTAATATTATTACATATTTAATATTATTTCATCCATTCTCCCCACTGATCCAGAACACCCGGTTGTATCTAGGGAAGATACTCTTGTTTTCACATATAAAACACAGGGAGTAATATACAGTACGTTGGTTCTCTTTCTAGATTGGTTCAGGATCTCCTCAGGGGAAAATGCTCTTTGAAGATGCCCATGTGTGTCTAGCGACTCATGTCAGGAACTCATTCTGTCTGTACTTTACAGGTTTGCCTGTAAAGCAACTAACGTGCAGCTTGCAGGTCAGTTTTCAATTACCATCCTCCTGTGTGAGCTGAATCACTTGTCACAAGTTCAAACAAGCAACAGATCACCGGATCTTGCCTATGAGAACAGCTAAACTGTATTCACATCTGTCCTACCCTATAAAACAAACAAAGCCAAACAAAAAATGGTAGCAAGTTTGCTCCACTCAAATGTGCCATGTGAGGAGATTACCCTGCCCCTACATTTCCATTAAAAAGAAGGTGGAATTAGGCTTCTGGTTCTTGACTGTTCTTGAGTTAAAAGCATTTAAATTTAAGACCCTGGGAATACATCCAGTTAACTTTGCAGACAAAGAATCTTAGGAACTGACTGTGCCAGTGAGCCTTCCTTGTGCTTTCACAAGGATCTGAGTCCAGCTTCTGTGCTGCAGCTGGAGTCTGCCACTTTTTCATGCAGGCCAAGTGGCTCTGCTCCACTTGACAGGGATATGATTTTACTTCCATCGAGGTGGCACCAATCCACTGTTTGTGCTGCTGCAGCTACGGCCAATCCCTCGCATCCAGATGCCCAGTCGTCTCCCATTCAGATTGTTCAGTGGCTCGCAACCAGCTGGCAGGCTGGCTGCAATGCTTGGCTATTCCCCCCCCCCCCACAGCAAATGTAATTTCCCTTTCCAGATCTCTGTTCAGCCTGCACGCACTTGACCTATGTTCTGCCATTATATGAGGGATTATGGTTCAGGAATTCTCCAATAATGCAAAATTAGCAACAAGCCGCCCAGCAGAACTCTTCTGAGTTGTTTGTGAGCTGCTGCTCTTGAGTCCTTCTGCAAACGAGCCAGAGTGCTCGACTGACGGTTGCAATGAGCGTGCAAGGCACTTTGCAGACAAAATTGTTCGCATTCGCCGTGACTGGACTCTGATCCAGCACCTCAGACGGTCATCCCTACTCCCTCTATAAACCCTATTACCATGGATTCCTTTCAGCTCATAAAGCCTGATGAGGTAGACGGGATCCTCAGAAGCTTGAGACCATCCTCTTGCCCGCTTGACCCCTGCCCAGCTTGGCTAGTACGAACTGCACGGGCTGGGCTAGCTGACTGGATGGAACCCATTGTGAATTCATCCTTGTGGGAGGGAGTGATTCCGAGCATCCTGAAAACTGCAATTGTGCACCCTGTCCTGAAACTTAAACTAACTTAAACAACTACCAACCAGTTTCCCACCTGCCTTTCTTAGGGAAGGTGATTGAGCAGGTGGTAGCATTCCAGCTCCAAGGGTTCTTAGAGAAGACAGATTATCTGACATCAGACCAGGTTTTGGGACAGAGACAGCCTTGGTTGCCCTCATGGATGGCTTCACTGTGGATTCGATAAGGGAGATGCATCCCTACTGGTTCTGCTGGACCTCTCAGCAGCCTTTGATACAATTGACCATAGTATTCTTCTGGATCAGTTAGCCAATCTGGGGTTAAAGGACACAGTTCTGAAATGGTTCAACTCCTTCATGGCTAACAGGTCCCAAAATGGTGATGCTGGGGGACACCTTCTTGACACTTTGGCCTTTACAATATGGAGTGCCTCCGGGTTCTATTCTACCCCCATGCTCTTCAATATATACAGTACACAAAACCATTGGGGGAGATCATCCGGGGGTTTGGAGTAGGGTGTCACCAATATGCTGATGACATTCAACTCTCTCTCTCTCTACCATCCCAAACTGAAGAGGCTGTGAAGGTCCTGGGACGTTGCCTGCAGGCAGTTGGAGTATGGATGAAAGCCAATAGGTTAGGACTGAATCCAGAAAAGACAGAAGTTCTCCTGGTCAGGAAATTCTCAATGCAGGCACTAAGTCTTTCACCCACTCTGAATGGAGTGATACTTCCCCTGCAAGAACAGGTGCACAGTCTGGGAGGCTCCTGGACTCTCAGCTGTCTCTGGAGAACCAGCTAGCAGCTGTGGCTAGGAGTGCATTTGCCCAGCTTTGATTGGTGCGCCAACTATGACCTTAATTGAGCTGTTCTGACTTGGCCACAGTGGTCCATGCGTTAGTGATCACAAGGTTGGACCACTGTAATTTGCTGTAATTTGGGCGGGACTTCCGTGTGATTGGCAGCCTGCCCGTTTCGTTGCGCGGCTGCCCTGGCCTCAGGGGGGCTGCCCCCAGTTTGCGCGCCCTACCACTGCTCACCCAGGCTCCGGCGTGCCCCCCCACCCGTCTCCCCCAGCGAGCAGGCACCCCCCCCGAAGC
The DNA here is from genome assembly GCA_029204185.1 of Lerista edwardsae. NCBI lineage: Eukaryota > Metazoa > Chordata > Lepidosauria > Squamata > Scincidae > Lerista > Lerista edwardsae. Next base: position 20,222,480 of record JAJKFI010000012.1, on the reverse strand, counting down.
CAGGGCAGCCACGGAATGGGACGGGCGAGCAGCCAATCACACGGAAGTCCCGCGGAAGTCCCGCCCAGCGTTCCCGTTCCTTATTTGTAGATGACACCACTGAATTAAATGCCCATTGCGAATAATGGACATTTTGCTCAATCAGAGTCAAAAGTTGGGCATTTACTGAGGAATGTGCAAATGATTCTCAGTTCCCAACAGACACAGGGATTCCTGTCCACATAAAAGTATAAATCTTTGCTAGTAAAATTCTGGCTGCTAAGCTTTGTGTGATATATTGCAAAACAGTTTCAGAAAGCAAATCCAGCACTGTGAATTGCAGATGGATGTATCCCTGTATATGACATATTTGGAACTAGAGCTGGATTGCTTTGTAAATCATGGGGATTTGCGGTGATGTGGTTATCTGACCCCTTCTTTTAGCAGAAATCCCTGGTCAAAATATTAAATGTGTTTGCTTCTGTGAAAAGCTTTAGGAAAGGCTTTCAGTTTCTCTGGGGGGCACAATGACAATGTCTTTGAACATTAGCAACACAGGACCTTGTCCTGCAGTCTTGTTTAAAACTGTGCACACTCATACACAGTGCACACTCATGCGCACACTCATGCCTGAGCCAGTAAACAAGTGTGATCTAACAGCATATTTATTTCCAAGAAAAAAAAAAGTCCTTCTCCCAGGTGACTTCTGCCTTTTTGCTACAGTATATGGGTGGGGTGTGTGTGTGTGTGTGTGTGTGTGTGTGTGTGTGTGTGTGTGTGTGTCTGCGCTTGCACGCCTGCTGTGAAATTGACATACATTCCCCATGTGCATCTGCATTTTTAAAACAGAAAGTTGGAAGAGTTCAGAAACAAGATACTTGAAGGATGAGGAGAGAAGCATCAGCCCTCTGTAACTGTGATCCCTCCATTGGCATCTTGGCCTTGTCTGGATGAACTCAATAAAGTAATAATTTAAGCAATTTCCCTAGAACATGTACAGACTTTCTGCAACATACTGATATGATTAAAAGTCATGTGAAGCAAATGTACACAGTTTAGTTATGTTACTCATGAGTATTTAATAGGTATGTTGAGGTAAGAGGAAATCAAGTTTACAGGCATGTCCCAGTATCCACTGATTCGGTATCTACAGTTTCAGTAATCCACGGATACCATAGATATTAGGATGCCTATTGAACAAATATCTTTTTACCATGTTACAACAAAACCACTGATGTGCCCCGATATTTCAAAAGGCATCCTCAGTATCCATGGTTTAAGGTATCCATGGACCAGAACTCCAGTGGATACCAGGACATGCCCATACTTATTCAATGCTGGCAGAATCTAGTTCTAAGTGTGCTGTGTACATTGAGGAGGCTTTTTACAAAAGCCTCTTTAATTGTTCTAAACTTTCTTGAGTCATTGAAGTATTGCAGCTACATCATCATCATCATCATCATCATCATCATCACCACACTGTACATAATCTGGATCCTTCTACCCTTGCAAGTGATCCAGTTTCCTTAGCTTGTGGCAATATTCTAGGAGGACCACTAGATGTAGTTACAGAGTCAGGTTGCTGTTTATGCAAGCTGAAGGGATCCCTTTCAGAAAAATCTTCTCCAGACCCAGAGATAGGAAGGACGTCTTTCTGCTATTCAGCTTGCTTTGGTGAGCCATATTCTCAGCCCCTTTCAAGGTTGTCCTGATCAGGGGATTTATAATGTTGCTGACAAGAAGCTAGCTTATTAAACCTTGCATTTTTTAATTCATTCAGCCTGTTTATCATATCGCTTAAAATTCCCGCTGCTCCACCAATCATTCCCTTGCCTTGTGCCAAGAATCCACATCAGCTTAATTGTGATGCTCTAGTCATTTTTTCCCCTCTAGTCTCTCCAAGGGTTGCATATACCGATCTCTGCTTCTCTATCACATTAACCATAATAACTCTATTGAAGTAAACAGTTGCATCAATTGATTGTTGTCACCCCAATCCAACCCTTTGTTGGGGGCATGGAGTTCTGTTTCATGCACAGAATAAGGGCACATGAAGAAACGACTTGTGCAGGAGCTTTGTGTGAGAGGAGAGCATACATGAACGAAGAATAATTGATTGATGTACAGGGTTCAAAACTAGCTGTCATGTCACTGATTGTGTGTTACAGTAGGAAGTTTCATTATATATCACCTTTAGATTCATCTTAAGCACAATCTATTTTTCACCTAGTCACAGGCTACACTTTCATGATCATCAAACCACAAGAGGTCAGACTTTCAGTTCTGGTCACCAACCCCAGCTAATTGGGGGCGCAATCCTAACCAACCTTCCAGCACCGGGGTAAGGGCAATGCAGCTCTGAGATAAGGGAATAAACATTCTCTTACCTTGAAGAGGACTTTGTGATCCCCCCCCCCCGCAACTGCAGAATGCAGAATATGCCCCACTGGCATAGCTAGATCAGTGCTGGAAAGTTGGTTAGAATTGCACCCTGGGTCTCTTATATTTGGAGGGAAAGAGCTACTGTTCTTATTCAAATGGCTGTTGCTGGTGTCTGTCTTTTTTCGCTTATGAGCCCTTGGGATATTGAAATATCTTCTCATTCTCTTTTAATACACATTTGAATACACATTTGTTGACAAGCAGAATCTAAGTAATCATCATCTCATTATCATTGTCGCTCCTCTGAGATTCTGGAGTCAGTTTTGGGGAAAATGTGAAGCTGTAAATGGGAAAAATTGGCAACATTTCCTATGCAAACAGATATACTCCTATTCATACAGAGGGATCTGGAGATTCAAGCATGTGTTGACGATATATTATGCAGTCTTTAATCAACAATGACTGCTCTTTAACTTTGCTGTCAACAAATGGTCAATGGCTAAAAACTTCAGGTTTCCAAATTCTTCCTAAAATTTCACAATGAATTAAATTAGTGCATGGAAAACACTCCTCAGCTAAAGTTAAGTGTATTTGCACTTCATTGATTGGTGCCTTGGCTGGATCATGCCAACATTGATATGTTACAATTTCATAGTGCAAATGTGTTTTGCTCTAGTTATAGTTGTTTTGAGAATGTCTTGTCTTGTCTTGCCTTGGTATCCACTGATTCAGTGTCCACTGTTTCAGTTATCCACGGATACCATGAATACTGGGATGCCTATTAAAAAGATAGGGGAGCATTAAACAAATCTCTTTTTTTTTTACCTTGTTGCAGTAATGTACGCCTATCTTTAAAAAGGCGTGTCCAGTATTCGCTGTTTCAGGCATCCACAGTGGGATCCAGAACGGAACCCCAGCGGATACTGGGGCATGTCTGTAGGTGTCTAGGATGCTCAAATGCTCACAAGAAATGTGGTGAATGTCATGAATTGTGCAATGTGAACAACCCCTAAGAGGCAAAACAGCTTTTGAGTAGATATCCAGATCAAAGAGATATAGACTGTCATGAAGTTTTTATCTGAGATAGATAGTTGAAACTCCAGGAACTGAAGGTCTGTCTTTCTCCAAGAAGCACGTTTGCCCATTCCTTCATTGCACAATAGTAGATACAATGGGATGCTCTCACATCACCCTTTCACTGTATCTTTCAACTGGAACAAAAATCTGGCAGAGCATATTGGGAGTGAACGCATTTGTTAAAGTGTAGCATCTTAAAGAGAATCAACAAGGAGCACAGGGGCTGCCTGCAGGCACCATGGTACTTAAAAGCAATGAAGCTTTCAGCAAAGAATCTTAATGAATCCAACTGTTAATTTTCAAGGGCAACCAGTACACCTTGTAAGTGCAGGCTATACAACCAAGGGAAATAAAAAGGAAAGGAATTCTGCCAAATGTAACTAATTGCCAAGAAGCATTTTCTGGCATCTTCCTCTGTGGGAAAAATACCAATGTGGTGGGGATGCTGCACAATGTAGCAGAGTGGTCTTCAGGGCGGGGGTTGGGTGGGAGGTAGGCTGATGATCACTGGCAGTGGTGTCATTCAAATGATTTAGGAACAGGAACTCACTATTGAATTCAAATTCAAATGTTGGGAAAAAAACAAACCCGGAAGCAGCCACGGAGCCCGTTAGGATCCGGAATGCCCGTTCTGGTCCATTCCCCCTGAATGACATCGCTGCCTTCTCCCCAGTGGGCTGCAGACTCGCCAGAGCGGCTGCTGACTCCACGTGTGTGGCTGGAGAGAGCGAGGAAGGGGGCTGTGCAGGACGGGACTTCCCCACTGCAGCCCTTCCCCTTTTGCCCCCCTAGGAATCCTGAGTCGCTCCCTTTAACCCTCTGAGTGCCGGCCAACCAAGAAGAAAAGCTCTTTGCAGAGGAATTGGGAGGGGGAAGGGGAGAGAGTGAAGTGGGCGGAGTCAGCCCTAAGTTTAACTAGTGGAGTTCCCCCGCGTTCCCCCTGCATGACATCACTGATTGGTATATGGACCCAGGGCAAAGAGCCAGAGAATCAGTTAAAAGCAATGAAGACAATGCTTGGCTAGACCAAGTCCAGCTTAAAATTGGAAGTTTTTTAAAATGCTTTTCAGGTAAAGTCAGACGGTGGATAATCTGGGTGAGCAGAACTGCTCAACTCACCAGGAACCTTTCAGTGCTCAGAGAAATTGTCCAATCTGTCGTCCTGATGGCATGCCAGATTCCTGACTAAAGGTTTTCCAAGAAAGAGTCCTATTTCTCCAGGTTTTGAAACAAGAGGGCTCTTACCAGGGGAGCCAATTGGAGTTCAACATTGGAGGTGCCTGTAGCCACACCCTTGGATATAGCCACACCCCCTGACATAGCCACAGTGATGTAACCACACCCCTGATGCAGCCATGCTGACTTAGCCACACCCCCTGGCATAGCCATGCTGATGTAGCCACGCCCCTGATGTACCCACACTGAAATACCCACACACCCCGACATAGCCACGCCCACACAGCAGTAAAATGGCACCTTCAAATCTCTCCCTCGCCTTCCATTACTCCTGCCATTTCTCGCTCGCCCTCCATTGTTCCCGCCATCTCTCCCTCGCCCTGTTGCTTCCGCCATCTATTCCTTGCCCTCTGTCACTCCTGCCATCTCTCCCTCACCCTGTCACTCCTGTCATCTCTCGATTGCCAGCTGTCACTCCCACCATTTCTCAATTGCCTTCTGTAACTCCCGCCATCTCTTGCAAAGAAAACCAGTAAGCCCGGGGCCAGCCCCCCCACCCCCCTCCTAGCCACAGCACACAAGCAGGACTGCTTTTTCAGTGCTGCTGGCTTGCTGGCTGCAAAGTTAACAATCTCGCCTGTGTTCTCCCAACCCAATCACTTCATCCAATCAGCATGCGAAAGGCGGGACCTACAAGAAATAAAAACCAATCCAAGGCCCATATTAGCCTTGTGACCAATGAAAAGGAGCTTTGGAACACATGCCTTCCACACTGCAACAAACTGGAGAGACCAAACAGAATTTGGGTAGGTTTACCCACGTGACCAGGCCGAGTGTTCCATGGGCATAAGGGTGCCCCGCTATGTGGGAGGGCGGATATTGAGGGGGGCTAAGCCCACACAAGAAATTATTGTGGGTGCCCTCCGCCCCCTGGCACCCACAAAGTTGGTGCCTACGGCTCTTACGTTAGAGTATGCCGCCGAACCTGGAATACCGAGCAATGCGCCACATATGGTTTGCTGCAGGATAGCAGGTGTAGCAAAAACCATGAGAAATTGTGAATGTGCATTATTAAGAATGGCAAAATGTGTCATGTGAGTGAGACTGATGACATCACAGTCCTTGCCTAATGGAACAATGGCAGAGCTGCACATTATGAGAGACAAGGAGTTGCATTTCAAACAGCATCTTTGTGTGACATCATGCTCTGCACTGCCAGTAGCAACCAATCATGTGGGAAAATGAAACACATACGCTGTGATGATATCTTAATATGAGACAATGGTGCACTTTAAGGTGAAGAAGATGAGACCAGGAAATAGTAGCCATGTCTCCCATAATGAATAGTTCTACCCTAAAAGAATGCTCAAGGAGCATAAACAGAATCCTTCATTATGAATCCCAGTCTGCCATTTCCTGATCATCTGCAGATTCTTTTAACAGATCCCAAGGCATCCTCTTTATCACCACTCTTTCCAAACCCAAACAACTCAAAGGTTTGTTGTATTTCGCTCATGAGACCGGCTGTTGCTGGGAATGTGCCAGGAAGTCTCCTCAGCTCACTGATAGTTTATCAACCATGCTCACTATTGACCGAGAAAGCTGCCAAGCAAAAAATGTTATATGTGATCCTCTTTGCCTTGGGGTGCTCATAAATTCAACAGGCCCCAGCTGTGGGAATTGCTGCAGGAGGCAATGTAACTAAGCATTACACAAAGATGCAATTATGAATGATGATCCTGTTCTATGGGACAAGAATATTGGTTTCACCATGGTCAGCAGTTAAAAGTGCAGAAAAGCAAAAGGAACTACTGTTGCATGTGACACATTCAACCAAGGGCTGAAAATCATGCTCTCTGGAGGCACTGCCCATAATAACAAAAACAGGCACCAGAACATCCTCCACACCTTTCTGTATGCTTTGAGCACAAAGTTTCCACCACAGATGATGGATGGAGAAGAGAAAGAAGGGAAGAGAAGGCAGGGAACTGAGAAAAGAAGGGGCCATCTTGTTAGCAGGAAAGCAGGATAGAGGCTGGGTGGTCAGCAAGCAGAGAGGCTGAGGGTTGGGGAAACATGGATAGAAAGAACAGGAAGCTCAAGAACTGGGGCTAGAGTGGCTGGAGGGAGTGGCACGGAATTGGTATGGTAAGGAGTTGCACAGGATGATTAAGGAGGTGGAGAAGGCAGACAGCAGGGAGGCGGACAGATGGTGAGTGGGACGAAACTGGGTTAAGGAAGCAAAAGACCTGGGAGGAGATCCAGGCTGGGAAAAGTACATCCCATATACTGCATTTAAATAACCAGCCAAATCCTTGACTGGAAATCTCTCTGGGGTTTGGTCTACATGAGTCAGATGACAGAGGTTCTCATAGTTTAATGCTTTGAGAAAATATACACGGCATAGATTGAGGCAAGGCCTCTAAGAGGACATTTATCAGGGGGAACGCAGTTTCTTTGGGGCCCCTCCCCAAAGGGGGTGGGACAAAACAAGGGAAGGGAGGGCGGGTGGAACCAGGGCAAGGAGTGGGCAAAATGGAGCAAGGGTGGGTGGTGACAGCTGGAAAAATATCTGGAGCCCGGGTCTACCAGGCCTCCTGATGCAGAGCCCAGGTCTGCCAAGACCTGACTTCCCAGGCAGCCCATCCTCCATCATTCACTCTCTGCAAAGCCAGCTGAGATCCCAGGAAATTTCCACTCCCCTCCTTTGGCACCTGAGCCCCCCTTTTGTACCCTGTTCCCAGGTACAATGTACCCCCCTCCACCACCACCCCTCAGAGGTGCTATATTGAGGCACTAAAGTAATATGGGAATGGCTAAAACTGGGAATAGCCTGAAATCTCTCCAAGCTACAGAAAATTGTCATTTGTTAGTACTTGACATTTTGTGCTGCAGGGGCCACTCAGAGAGGAATTCTGTGACATCTAAATTTCTTCCAATTTCTCTAAAAATCTCCATGGCTGGAAAAAAAAGTGCCAAATCCATGACTAGGATACCAAACAACTATCTTTTAAGTGACACGTATATAACAGCCAATGAAAATACTGAACAAATTAAAGAATAAAGTTAGAGTCAAGTGGATTCAATAAAGAGTATAAGCCAGGATTCCAATACCGTCCCCAGTTCTCATGCTTCTGTTTCCTGCTTCTGGCTGCAGTTCACCTTGTTATATATTGCGCCTTCCTCTGTACTGATGCTGCTCTTCATTTCCCTTGTCATTCATTGTTAGCTTCTCCTCTGGTTGTTGAGCCTTAATCAATACTTCCTACTCTTCAATTTTCTGTTCCATTTTTTTCCCTGCCTGACTAAAATAGAACATGGGAAGCAGAGTGTGGTTGAAAATTACTAGAACAGAGGGTAATTATATGTTACAAGCTACATAATGCATGTAAAGGAGCCCAGTGCCATGTTTTAGAAAGAAAAGTGTGTGTGTGTGTGCGCGCGTGCAGGTTTTAGAATAGAGTAGTGAGAGGGGGAGAAAGGGGGTGCTTAGCCCTTCCCCTTGCCATTCCCATGCTCTAAATTGCTGCCGTGGATCCCCCCACCCCGGAGTTTAACATGTTTGCTCTACAGCCAATAGGAATGGCCACAGCCATCAAATATTGAACTGCCCATCCTTTGCATGTTGATTATACATTTAGCAGGGAGATCAAAGTAATGGCACGCCTTCCTTCTGACCCTACCCTGGGAAAAGCTATAATCAGGGTGACCAGATACAATGGAGGACAGGATGCCTATATCATTAACCATTGTCTGGAAGAGGGAATTGTGGCAGGTGCAGCTTTTTAAGTCCTTCCATGCACCTGTCAAAACTTCATCTTCTGTACAATGGTTAAAGATATAGGCACCCTGTCCTCCATTGTATCTGGTCACTTTGGCTTTCATGCTATGGTTTATCTCCAAAAGTCTCCAAGCAATGAGATGAGATGCCCTTTAGAACACTTTATGTAATATGCAATGTGGAATACGGCCAAAGACTGCTAGGTGTTGGCAACTTGGAGTCAACTTAGATGATCAATAATCAATTGTATGTTAATTAAAATTGGAGCTGCTAAATGTCCTGAATCAAAAATGTTCCCTTCCAAACAGGTAAACAGACTGAGGGCCAATCCTATTCAACTTTCTAGCATTGATGCAGCCACAATACAAATCTGAGATAAGGAAATTTTTGTTCCCTTATCTTGAGGAGGTCTCTGTGACTGCCCTCCACTGCAGGATGCAGCACCATGCCCCATTGGAATGGCTGCATCAACACTGGAAAGTTGGATAGGATTGGGTTCTGAATTGTTTAGATGTGCTATGACTGAGCACATTAAAAATGTACTCCGAGACAGTGTGCTCATTGTGTGTTGGAACCTGTTGTCTACCATTCCACAAGCCCCTGTCAACATAAAGCCATCATCATAATAGACCATGTGCATTCTATGCATGTGGTCCTAGCTTCAGCCTCTGGCAATTCCAGTTAAAGGATCCTGGATAATAGAAAGATTTCAACTTCAAGGAACAGGGCAGGAGCAGGAGGGCATTCTTGCCAGCAAATTAGATGTACCCTGCAGCATTTTTTTAGCTGGGACTGATTCACACATTCATTGCTGAGATGGTAAAAACGGCATACAATAAAGATCTGCCTTGCTAGGATTCCAAATATCTCATCTGGGGACCAGGTTGATGATGTTTAGCGCCATCAACAGCCAGGAAAGGAAGTGCGGATGTGAAAAGTAATGGCATCATGTGCCTAACATGGCTTCCTGATATTGCCATTGAAGCAGGGGGTCTTGACTATGTGAAAATAGGAATCACTTTGCAGTGATGCACATGAGCAGAGCTATGTCTTCTATTTCATAAAACATACTGAGCACCTCTAGCCTACTGTATATTGTTTGAGATGAGACTGATTTCCCAGTGTATCTGATTTCCCATTGTATCCGCATAAACTGAACCATGGATGCATTTTGTACAAGAAGGACTTCCAGGGGCCTGTGTAATCTCCTTGAAGTTAAGGAAACTAATTTCATACGAAATTGCTTCTGGCCAGATTACAGCGCAATTCTGCACTCAGTCAATGCGCTCAATGCCGGCAAATTGGTGAAAATGCTAGTTAGGTTTGTATGTATGCAACTAGAGACAGAAGCCCTGTTCAGAGACAGAAGCCCTGTTTGTCTGCAGAAGGTGGGGACAGGGCTACCAAAGGTGGGGCTAGCCACTGGCGTAGCTAATGAAAGTGTAGCCCAGTATGAAGAGCAAAATGATGCCCCAGAAGTGACGTCACAACAGGAAGTGACATCATAGTTATATTCTCAAATTTCTTAGGTTTTTTGGCCATAACCTTTGATAGAACGAAGATATTACATTCTATTTGTTTCACTGCATTCCACATGAAATTCCACATCAAATGATAGATAATGTTACAGTATTATTTCTAAAAACTGTGATTTTAACAAACATGTCAGTTGTATTTTTGTTTTTCAGGTTTTTGGTCATAACGTTTGATAAAGATATTACACTCCGGTTTTGTTTCATTGCAATCTGCATTAACATGATGGCTTTTCACCATGTTGGCCACTAATGTCAAGCTCAGCTTGTTGCCCCCCCCCACCCCAAAAAGCTTGTTGCCTGGTGCAATTGCACCCTCTTGCACTTCTTTAGCTACACCCCTAGAACTTCTATGTTCCATAGAAGCCCCTTGAGAATTTGTCTACGTGGGGAGACAAACTCCTGAACAGAGCTCAGATTCCAGCCAAAATAATATATTCTACTTGATTCATCTGGCTGACGGATGGCAATGCAAAATCAAAGCAATCTTTAAAGGAAGATATAAAAGAAGCTGTTCTCTGTCTGATGAACATGTCAAGAGGCCCTGAATCACATTCATATAACTAGAAATCATCTGAAGCCTGTTCTGTCTGTCCTTCCTGATTGATTCAGTAAAACACGGCATGAATTTTGTCACTTGCTCAGCCGACGATCGTCTTAGCCTGTGTTTAGACAGTGCAGTGCTTGTCAATGCATAAAATGGACCTGCGCAGGGAAAGCATGGACAGTTGCAAAGCAGACACGGACCTTTCCCTCTCATTAGGTATTTTGAAAGAGAAAGAAGGCAATCAGCCGCTGCCCCACCATGCTAATCAGTGAAACGGCTGTGTGCCTGCCTCGCCACTTGCGCTGATTGCCAGCACTGGGAAGCAATACTGAAACCAGACTTTTGAAAGGCTGCTTCTAAGGACTTGACAGCAAGCTGTCATTTTCCCTTTCTTTTAATCTCAAACATTTTAGCACCGGGACCCACTTTCTAGAATGACAATCTGTCTGGGACCCACCAGAAGTGATGTCATTAACCTAGGTGATGTCATGGCTGGAAGCGCTGGCATTGTGACGCCAGAGCCAGCTGCTTTCCTGAGAATGCAGCAATAAGTTGTGCTCTCAGCCATTTTCCAATAGCAAAGTGAATTCCATCTTCCCGTATTTTCAATTATGGCTGCACTAGGTGCTACGTGGCCCACCTGAAATTGGTTCGTGACCCACCTAATGGGTCCCAACCCACAGTTTGAGAAACACTGCATTGTGTCCTAGGTTGGTGACAAGAATAATTGTTTTCTTGTCATATTCCTATTTTTAAGTTTTAGTTTAACATTTCTGAAGCCACAATATTGCCTGCGGAAAATTCCCTAAAGCAAATCATTTAGAAGGAAAAGGTAAGTATTCCTCTTTCTCCTGTTTGAGCTTTATTGAAGCCTTGTTTAAATCAAGGATTTATTTGCAAAGTGAAACAGATTAATCAATTTTTTTTTACTATTTGTAAGCCAATACTGGAATTGTTACAGTGTTAAATATTTGAGGAACAATGCTTGTTATAGTGCACATCTGCCCAGTATTTTTCCCTCCAGGTTATGTTCTTGGAACATACGAGGAAATGCTGGTGTCTTCAGAGGCAGTTCTACGGGGGGGGGGCAAAGCTCTAAGTGTTGCAAGAAGCCTTACCTTGCAGTGGAAATCACTCCTCTCCTGCACCGTTCTAGCCAATCCTCATAAGGAAAAGCAACATCTTGGCGTTGCTTACTGGCTACAGCAGCAAGGGAGAGGAGGGATTTACATGACAGGGTAAGGCTTCTTGCAACACTTAGAGCTTTGCCCCCCCCCGTAGAACCACCTCTGGGTGTCTCACACATCTGTCTCATGTAGTGACCCTCATAGGTTTCCTTTTTTGGGTTTTGCTGCAGAAAAGACACTATAGTATTCAATATTTAAATATTGTCTTTAAAACAATTTACTATTAATCTAAAACTGATTTTATGGCAAATGGCTTTTTATATTAGCCACCATGGGTCTACATGTGAAAGGTGAGATAAAGATGGATGGATGGATGGATGGATGGATGGATGGATGGATGGATGGACGGACGGATGGATGGACAGATGGATGGACGGACAGACTGGCCGACAACATGACCTTTAAAGGTAGACACAATGGTAAGAAAAAGGAAGCTGGTACTATTAAAAACCATGGCTTGAGGTGCTTGAGGTGTGGCTTGAGCCGTGGCTTGAGGTGTCCCCAGACTTCTGAGGTCAATCGATCAATTTATCAGTACTGTCAATGACCACACAACACAGGAATTCTGAGAATGCCATTCTGAGGATGGCAGATGACACTGCAAAATAGCCAGTCAGGAGGGCAGATCTGGGCCCAGATTGGCTACCAGAGCCAACTATAAAAATGGCTGTTGCATGGGGACTCCTGGGATAGAGTGTCATGCAGTTTGGAAGAAGGTCTGAGTTCAAATCCACATTCAGCCAAGTTCACAGAATGATGCTGGGCCAGTCATCCATTTTCAGTCCAACTCCCCCCCCCCCGCCCCAACCTCCTGAGATGTGATGAAAATAATGTCTGGGAAAACATTGAGAGAAATGCGATGCTTTTCAAATTTTTGCTTCTTGCAAAAAGGAATGAATGAACACACTGTCCCACTGTGAAAGGTAAAGGTTTCCCTATGACCAAATGGTCTAGTCGTGACCGACTGTAGGGGGCGGTGCTCATCTCCGTTTCTAAGCTGAAGAGCCGGACAAACTGCCGTGGTCATGTGGCCAGCATGTGGCCGGCCATAGCGCACGGAACACCTTCCCACCAAAGTGGCCTCTATTTATCTACTTGCAATTTTTACGTGCTAGGTTGGCAGGAGCTGGGAAAAGCAGCGGGAGCTCACTCTTTTGTGTGGTCTCGAACTGCCAACCTTCTGGTCAGAAAGCCCAGCAGCAACGGTTTAACCCGCAGCGCCACCACATCCCCCTACTTGTCCCACAACATGACCTTTAAAGGTGGAAACGTCAGTAAGAAAAAGGAAGCTGGTGCTATTGAAAACCATCATCGAAATATATCGAAACATCAATCCAGAAGTTAATCTGTTTGCAAGTCGCACATTTGTACCTGTCTCCCTTGTCACTTTATTATTCTTGGGCACATCTTTCATTACTGTATAAAGACAACCAAAGAGCCAAAAAATTCCAACTTTCCAGGGCTAATGAAGCCATGCCAATAGGGCATGCACTGCATCCTGCCATGGGGTGGGGCAGTCACAGAAGCCTCTTCAAAGTAAGGGAACATTTGTTCCCTTATGTCAAAGTGGCATTGTGGCAGCATCAGCACTAGAACGTTGGAGAGGATTGACCTAACAGTTTGACAAGTAGCAATGACCTGGCATGTCCAAAGTATTGCCAATGATAAAGAATATTTTTGTAAGATTTCTTTAGCATTTTTGCTTCACAAATCATATCAACTGACAGCCCAGTGTTTCAGCACTCTTTGTGAAGTTTCGGTTGCCTTTTTATGAGTCAGAGCTGAATTGTTAAAAGTTTGCCTTTCACCAAAGTAGAGCCTAACCATGGCTTGGCCTGACTTTATTTAGAAAGGCAGTGGAACAACTGACTCCATTAATAGCAGTGATATTAATATAGCCATTTAAGGTGGTTGACTTTATCTCAACAGCACATTCTTGAGGGTTTGGATAAATTTAAGTGCTGACGGCAGTGTTGCAGAGGGAATGTTCCACCTGCAAGATTTAGCGAGAGCAGAACTGTCCATTGAAAACAAAAGCTATTCCCACTCTAAAGAGGAATGTGGAGGTTCAAGATTTTCCACTTGACCTTTATTTAAATAACAGGCCAATTTAGTGGAGATGACAAGTTGGGATAGTGTTTTTTGCAGCAGTGCATTGGAGTGGAAGGGCATAACTGAATGGACCTTCATCATAGTTATTGCATTTGACAGACACAGAAATCTCCTGGTTCAACTACACTCCTATCAAGTGAGCAACAGGGACAGAATGGGTAAGGAAGGAGGGCTTGGAATATCGATTATCCATGAAAGTTCATGTCTAACCTCATCCTCTCTCATAGGCGTGTCAGAGAACAAGCCAGGAGATCATGGTGTCCAGGCAAAATTCCAGCTTAGGAAACCTTTGATAGCTCTTCCTGCCTGCCTGGGGGGGGGGATAATGGATAGCCTGGGTGTGCAAGGCCAATGTCAAAGGAGACCCATAGACAGAGAAGGACCAGGAGACCTTCTGTTCACCACCACCACCCCCAACAGCCTGCAGCGCAGGTGTGGTTGGTGTGGCTGCATATTTAGTGGTGTTTCTACAGGGATGGCAAAGCTCTAAGTTTTGCAAGAAGCCTTACCTTGCAGTGGAAATCACTCCTCTCCTGCACCGTTTTAGCCAATCTTGGTGTTGCTTACTGGCTACAGCAGCAAGGGAGAGGAGGGATTTACATGACAGGGTAAGGCTTCTTGCAAAACTTAGAGCTTTGCCATCCCTGTAGAAACGCCTCTGTGCATATTATAGCACAGAAGGGAATAGGGGTGGGGTTTGAAACAGCCCCATATCTCTCAACAACCATGGCATTATGCATTGTTTAGGGATCTATCCAGTGGTGTCATTCAAATGATTTAGGAACAGGAACTCACTTTTGAGTTCAAATTCAAATGTTGAAAAAAAAAACACAAAAAAAACCCGGAAGCAGCCACAGAGCCCGTTAGGATCCGGAATGCCCGTTCTGGTCCGTTCTCCCTGAATGACATCACTAGATCTATCAGATTATGTGTAGCTTAAAAAAACAACCACCAAGTACGTGTTTGTTGTGCTCTCAGCCTATCGTTAGTTGACACACTGGTACTGCTAGAGCAACATTGGTAGAAATGCAATCTCCAGCGCATCATTGGTAGAAAGCCACTTCCATTCCAGCCACAGTTGAAGGACCAGCATGCCAAGCTGATACCCAGGATTGGTAACTCCTAGTCCCTTCCACCCTTTCCCCCTGCATCTCTCCCTAAGCACAACCAAAGCTGCTGTGCCAATGTGGGCTGAACATCCTTATCCAAACCTTGTCCCCTGGGAAAGCAGCTTCCTCTCTCTTGCCCTGCTTTCCTCCCTTAAACCACCGAAGGCTACTGATATGTCTGGTTGGTGAGGCTTGTCTCGGAGTTCTCTTTCTGCCTTTAAACCCTGCTTGGAAGCAGGCAAATTGCCTGGTCTTGGTACTCTCACTCTGTGACTCCTGCAACACGTCACACTCCAGCAGAAACAGACTGGTGGTGACATCTCGTTCTTTGGCACAGCCGCACCATTTGACCCACAGGCTTATCTTATGTGCAGTCAAATAAGAGATATGTTCAGTACTATCTATCTATCTATCTATCTATCTATCTATCTATCTATCTATCTA
>JAJKFI010000012.1:20195988-20207144 GCA_029204185.1 Lerista edwardsae | reverse complement strand
CTATCTATCTATCTATCTATCTATCTATCTATCTATCTATCTATCTATCTATCTATCATTCATTCATTCATTCATTCATTCATTCATTCATTCATTCATTCATTCATTCATTCTCTTTTTTTTACACCACCTTCCCACCCAACAAAAGGACTACCAAGGCAGCTGTTGTTTTTCCCCTTTGTGTGAGTGCATTGTGGTGCATGTGTGATTTGGGTCTATTTTTCCACAAGTTTTAGTGGAAAGACTGAGGTCAGCCCCAGGCCTTTGTTAAGGACATAGCAGTTATTTCATAGCAGTTGCTCAAATCCAGGCTGCTCAGCTGAGTACTGTGAGCTCCTCCCAGCAGCTGCAGTGATGGTTGGAAAGTTTATTTGATAGGCGAGATAAGCTCCTTCGCTGCAAGTGGGTGAAGTGATTTCATTGCTTACTGAGGGGCTCACCCCTTGCCTCTATAATAGGCTAGAATTGCTATCCATTCAAGGCCTTTTGTCATGGTCCAAACCACAGGAATCGTTCTTTCTTCTTTTCTTCCACTCCCTCATTTTTCCTCCTTCCTGATACCTTACAATTTTCCAACCTCAGGTCCCTCTGGGTAACCCACATAACCTTCTTGTGCTGTTTCTCTTCCCCCTCAATGCATGCACCATTTTCCTTTTAAGTAGGGACACTTTAACTGGGACACTGTGCCTATCCCTTTAACCATTGTATAGAAGATGGAATTTGGGCAGGTGCAGATCAGCTTTGGTGAGCTGCACCTGCCCAAATTTCCTCTTCTATATAATGGTTACAGGGATAGGCACTCTGTCCCAGTTTGAATCTGGTAACCCTACTTTTAAGGATAATTTCCCCCCACCCCCACAAGCACTTACACTTAGTACCTAGCTGTGTGAATGCTTAAGAAACACCGGCTTGCCTTATTTTGATGCCCCGTCCCTGTTATTCACCCCACATTAAGGGCACAATCCTAACCTCAAGTTAGGCCGGCACAATTAGGCCAGCAAAGTTTGACTGACACAAGGGACACCATAAAGTGCCTTTGGACTACTCTTGAAGTCAGGGAGGATGGTGCACGTCTGTGTGCTGGCCTCTCTGACTCCAAGAGTGGTCCAAACATACTTTACAGTGGCCCTTGTGCCAGCCAAACTTTGCTGGCCTAACTGTGCCGGCCTAACTCTAGGTTTGGATTGCACCCTAAGTGTGTTTGTTGCCCCTTTCTTCCTCATCTCCCAATCATTCACCTCCAAATCACTGAGCTGAGCTCGCACACGATAGCTTTCCTCCATGTTTGCATGAGTTAAATGTACACCTAGTAATGTTGCCTAAACTTTTTCTTTTAAAAATGCGCAGGCACAATCTTAATCCCTTCAAGGGTGCAAGAAACATAGCTGCCAGAACACACAGCTTTTGTCAGGGAGCACAGGGATCCATTCACAGTCATATCCCCTTGCCCTGGTTGTCTTTGAAATCTGTTTATGCAAGAAGAACAGTGAATTAACCTCACAGAGGGAACCTTCTATTTTCCAATCTTGTCCTGCTTTTCACTGATGTTGCTGTGGCACTGGGGATTTCCTCCAGACAAGAAAAAGAGAGATAGATAAATAATTACCAAGCTGTTCATCTGAGCCTTAAGAGTCCAGAAGGGATGGCACTCTTGCAAAGGATGCGTCAATTTCCGACACTCACAGTTGTGTGCTTATCTGCTGAAGTAGAGGCATCAGAAGCTTGCAAAGCTGATCTCTGGAAAAGACATCTTTGCAGTGCGGTGCCGCTAATGTAGTGTTGTGGATAACTGTTTGGTCAAGGAAGTCCCCAGTTTCAATCAGACCAACAAGGCTGGGTTAGTCCACAGGACTAGAAAAATAATAGCGTACATAGAGCATTTTAGGGGGCCCAACTAGCACTAGGGGTTCCCTCTAGCCAAGACAGGAAAAGGAACACTTATCTGTGCCAGAAGAATCTTAAAAAGAGCCCACTTAAAAGGAGCATATAGGTGTCAATGATTGGGACCTTTGTTTATTTGTTTCTAACTTTAGAGCAGTTGTGTGTTGCTGCTAGCAGCCCCTTTGTGGCTCCTTTAAGGCCACCTAGAGCCAGCACAGTGTTAGACTGACAGCCTTATCCTATGCTAGATTGGGCTCAGGGAAAAGTCTTTAAAACAGCGGCCAAAATTTTCACTTTTTTAAATAACTTTTTTTATTAGAACAACAAAAACAAATTCACAACTACAAAACAAAAACTAAACATAAACCAAATTCAGAATGTATGAAGCAAGTATCGATTAATACATCTAAGTTTCTTACAACCTTCACAATATATTAACTACTCAAATTAAAAATTGTGTCTCTTAACCAACCTCTTATTCTTTTCTTTTAATACTTTTGTCTCTCCTTATCCCTTATTTAATCCCCAGCAAAACATTTTCCTTCTAAATCATCTGCCCACTCATCAAGTCCATAACACGTTATGCCAAAATTCCTTTTCACGCAGGAATGAGTGGTTTCAGTTATCCATAAATTACTGACTTCTCTTTGAGTAAAATTGTAAGTTTGTCCATTTCCATTAAGTCCAAAATTTTTATCTACCAATCTTCAATCGAAAGTACCTCTGGAGTTTTTCAATATTGTGCACACAATATCCTTGCTGCAGTTGTCATTTACAAAATAAAGACTTCAAAGTCTTTTGGTACCTGATCCTCAATTATAGTCTACTGATGGAGCTCTGCGTGTGTTGCTGGAACGTGCCATACCCACTGGAGAATGTAAGGCAGTGGCAGGGATAGGGTGGATGATGATTGGGCAAAACAGGGCAGGGAGGCTGTGAGTCAGTATCACACTGTGATGCCAGCAGCCATTTTCTGTGTGCTGCCGCAAGACCCTGCAAAGTCAGACGTTCTGGCCTCCATTGCACTTGCTGGCACAGGTAAGCCATTATAAGTGGGGAGGTTGGAATACAGTAGGGTGGGCAGACTGAAGGGCATGTTGGGGCAGGCAGGGATGAGTCCTGGCGTGGAGGGTTCAACCATTATCTTTATCCCCCTTTTGTCCCTGGCACACCCCCTTGCCTGTACTTGAACTTGTGCCAGCTAAATAGTCGCATTTGCCACACATGAATTGAAACGGTAGGCTAGTAGAGTATGATGGATGGCTGCCTTGTATTCCCTGCCTGAATACCTTCTCACTTGTTCACCTTCTCTTCCTTTGGGTCAGCTACTTGCTCAGCCTCTCTGCTTGTGCCCTGCCTAGCCTGGCACTGATAGCCCACACTTCTCACCCCCGCTCCTAAGGCGTTCAGAGAACCTGGCAAATGAATGGAAGGCAGAACATGTGGATGGAAGGCTCTCTTTGAGAGCCTTTTCTGTAGGCAGGATGGATTTGTGGCAGTAGCAGCAGAGGTGGAAGAGCGAGGAAGTTATAGGACAGGAGAATTGTCAAATTCATTCCATATAGTGGGCCAAATAGCATTCATGAAGGCTGTTGACGGCCGGAAGTGACATCATTAAACAGGAAGTGACATCATTAAGCAGATGATGGATAGAAATAAGGACTTTCTATATCTTCCCATATAGAAACTCATTAGATGCAAATGACAGAAGAGAAAATGTGCGAAGCCTGTTCATAATTTCAAGATATGAGAGTGCCCAATTATCATGCTGGAAGAATCCAATTATAACAAAGGACAGAGAAATTGCTTCTAAGGGCCACATCTGGCGTCCTTATGTTGGACACCCATGGGATAGGGTGTGTGCACCAGTACACACATGAAAAGATGGTATATTGCTTCAGATGGCGGGTTGGGGTGGCACTGACAAGAAGCAGCCTTGGGCCATGCGCTGGACAGCACGTAAATGGCTCAATATATGTTGTTGACTTTAGGGGCATGGATGCTATTTGGGATTCTGGACTGTGGGCCTACTTGTTTCCCACCTGCATATTTGTTAAAATAATACAAACATCTGTAATACCAAAACATATGTATTATGTTTCTCTCTCTCTCTCTCTCTCTCTCTCACACACACACACACACACACACACACAGAGAGAGAGAGAGAGAGAGAGAGAGAGAGAGAGAGAGAGAGAACTTGTGTCCAAATTTAGCCTTGGAATTCCCTGCTGATCAAGTATCTGGGAGCACAAAACAATATGGTCCTTGTTCTACAACAAAAGCTTCTTGCGCTTGTGTCATCTAAACCTAGTGAATACATTTTAAAAATGTTTTACTTTACTGTGGAAATAATTAGGAATTATCTTATTATTGAGCAAAACCATCATCAATAAAGAAACAAGAACCTTAAAGCCAAAGAAGTGTCACATATTGCCCATAAATCTTCTCAGTATTTAATAATTAAGACATTCCAAAGATTTCAAATTACTGTCAAAATTCTGGACTAATAGGCAAGGAACTTTAATGTACTGCTCTGAATATTTCAGTGACTTCTTTCCAATGACTTCAGAGAAACGGCATCTTAGAAATTTAACTCCTTTTGCCAGTTGCCAGGAATTCAAGGAAGGCAGAGCAACTTTCTTTAAATTTTAAGATTGGTTTTTAGTTTTACTAGCTCTACTACCTTCAAGATGATCATTCATAGGTAACTGAACGATCTTCAGAAAAAAAAGCTTTTTTCCCCTGCAGCCTGAAAAAATACATTTTGAGTTAACAATGTCAGAGCATGCAGAATGAGACATTAAATACAATATTCATTACACTGAGCTTAATTGTCAAAACGGTCTGTCATGCTCAATTTGATCTTGACTCAGGAAGGTTCAAGGATGCAGTCTCATGCTCATCTACTGAGTCAGGCACCCAGCATTGTCTATTCTGCCTGGCTATGACCCTGTAGCTTGGGGCAGAATTATTTCCTACCTACCCTGTTTCCGGAGATCTTTTAAACTGAAGCTGTCACAGATTGAACTGAGGACTTCCCGAATTATAAAGCATGTACTCAGTCAATGAGAGCACAATCCTAACCTGGAGGGACACCGTAAAGCGCGTTTGGACCACTCTTAGAGTCAGGGAGGATGGCGTACATCTGTGTTCTGTCCTCTGACTCTGAGAGTGGTCCAAACATCCTTTATGGCATCCCTTGTGCTGGTCTAACTGTGCTGGCCTAACTCCAGGTTAGAATTGTGCTCTGAGTTAAGCCACCAGGAAGTCAAACAATTGCTGGGGGCAGGGTAGGGCTCAACAAAGAGAGAGGGCTCAATCAAGGAGAGCCTTGATTCTTTGCCTCTGGCCATCTCAGAGGCATCTGGTTGGGCACTGTGGAAACAGGACATGGGACTAGAAACCCTTTGATTAATTCTAGCAGGGTTCTTCTAATGTTCTCAAGAAAATCTAAGTCAAAGGCCTGTTCCTGTGAATATGTTCATCTCTCGGCATCCTCTACCACATTTCAGTAACAAATTGGGAATGTACAAATAACCCTCCCAGTTCAAATTAATTTCTCCCTTATTGTCATCCAAATAACTACATTATAGGCATTTCCATCATTTATTCCTGTTGAACATAAATTACCATAAGGAAAAATAATGTGCTTATGGCTCACCTGGCAGAACTAAGAAGACAGCATCATTGCTGTGGATCTGACATGCGAAACAGCCATTTGGTTTGAAAAACTCAAAGAATCTGAGCTTCATATTTTGTGCTTTCAGCTTTTTAAACCATGCAGAATATTTTGTAGTCAAATCAGTGGCGTAGCTAATGAAAGTGTGGCCCGGTGCTGAGGGCACAATGATGCCCCGGAAGTGATGTCACAACTGGAAGTGATGTCACTTCCAAAAGTGACAGCAGGCCTGGACATTTTAAAAAGATGAAAAATGGGGGGAACCTGCATCCTCCCCCCAGCATGCTTCCTCCTGCTGCCTCCAAGTCCACAGTCCCCCCCCCAATAGTGACATAGCTAGTTCATTTGAAAATCGGGGCCCATACATTTTTAACATCCCCCATATGACAAAATCATTCATTCATTCATTCATTCATTCATTCATTCATTCATTCATTCATTCATTCATATTTTTCATGTTTTTATGCTATCCTTCTTCCAAGGAGCTCAGGGTGGTATGCACAGTTCCTCCCTTTCTTTTGTCCACTTTAAAATCTATCTAAGCCAGCAATTTTTACATGATAGTTGTATTTTTGTTTTCAGTTTTTTGGCCATAAGCTTTAAGAAAATTGAAGGCATTACACTCCAGTTTGTTTCATTACATTCTGCATGAAATACCTCATATAATGGTATATAACATGACAGTATTATTCCTAAAAAACTGAGATTTTAACAAACCACAATTTTTACATTACAGTTGTATTTTTGTTTTCTCGGGTTTTTTGGCCATAATGGTTGATAGAGTAATGATAATACACTCTGGTTTGTTTTATTGCATTTTGCATTAAATTACCTTTCCAACGATATACAGCATGATGGTATTTCCCAATTTGGGTATATCCCAAAATTTCCCAATTTTGGCCACTAGTGCCAAACTCAGTGCTCCCCTAAAGCTTGTTGCCCAGTGCAGTTGCACCCCCTGCTCTTCTTTAGCTATGCTGCTGAGTCAAATTCAAGGCTCTGAACAAAGTTTGATGACAGAAGCTGAGTTTTCACGTTTTTAATTTTCCTTTGGTCCAGGAGAAATCTGTCTATCTAAGCATGACTTTTAGAGATAACCAGAAGTCATCTTAAAACTAGCTCAGGCTTGAAAGTATTTCAAAGACTTGACATATCACAACGGAGAGAGAAAGGTTATTCTTCTTCCATAAGAAGAACTATTTCTGGAAACATCAGTGAGGCACATCAATCACCTTCATAGGAAAGCCCAGTCCCTGAACACCATGCTGTTTTTGGTAAAATAATGACTCAGTCCATATGCAAAAATACAAAGATAGATCAGTCTTGGTCTCTAGCTGATAAAAGACACCTATCAACTTGAATGCAAACAATGCCAACATCTTTGCATTGTCATGTTGTCCAATCAATGTATTTTGCATATTAGGTAAGTAGTGCATTTCTGGAGGAAGCTTATTTTCGAGAGTTGTTTTAGTTTGACTTTTGTCCAGGTCGGGGGATAGAAACTTGATTAACTTTCCTTAAACCTCAGCATTTTTTAAACAATTGATGATCAACCTCTAGTGCACTGTCTGCTGGATTAGGAGTGGGAAGATTTATTTTATGAACAATTCTACTCTTTGCTGTCTGAATGGCACTAGCACTTGTTTCAATGAGGGATAAATAAGCTACCCAGAGAGGACTGAGATGTTGATGGCTAGGGGTGTGTTTTTTTGTGATATTTTTTTCCTAAAATTTCTTGATTAAAATAGCAAATTGCGGTATGTGTTTGTATTCTACATTCTCAATCCAAGTTCTCATTTTTATTAATTTTAAATGCTTTAAAAGTATACTAGGTAGATGTTATAGGTGATATAACACCACCTATCTCGGTGGTGGCCCCCCAACTTTGGAATACCCTCCCCTTAGAATTGAGAACGGCTCCCTCTCTGTTAACATTCCGGCGGGGGCTGAAGACCTTTTTATTTCAAAAAGCTTTTAATTGTTGACAGGTCTGGTGGGCTGGCTGGTTTATTATATTTTAGGATCCACTGGGTTTGTTGCTTTTAAATTGTACTGTTGTGGTTTTAATTGTTTTATTGTATTGTTTTTTATATTGTTTTTGAAATGTTTTTAATGTTAGTTTTTATATTTTGTAAAGCCGCCTTGAGCGCCTTTAGGCAAATAAGGCGGGGTATAAATCTAATAAATAATAATAAATAATAATAATATAGTGTCAGCAGATGCAGCCACTGTATTATTTCTAATTGGAAATGTAGAATTATAGAATCACAGAATCATAGAGTTGGAAGGGTCATCTAGTCCAATACCCTGCCTGTAGCAGGAAATCCTCCTAGAGCATCTCCAGCAGGTGCCTGTCAAGCCTCTGCTTGAAAGTCACCAGTGAGGGAGAATCCACCACCTCCCTTGGCAGACTATTCCATTGTCGAATCGCCCTTGTCGTCAAGAAATTCTTCCTGATGTCCAGCCGGAATCTCCTCTCTTGCAGTTTGTACCCATTGGACCTACTTCTACTGTAAAAAGACAGATGAGAACAGATTGTCCCTTCTTCCTTATGACAGCCCTCCAGATATTTGAAGAGTGCTACCATATCCCCTCTCAGTCTTCTCTTCTCCAAGCTAAACATACCAAGATCCCTCAACCTTTCCTCATAGGACTTGTTTTCCAGCCCCCTGATCTTTGTTGCTTTTCTCTGAACCTGCTCCAATTTGGCTGCATCTTTCTTGAACTGAGGTGCCCAGAACTGAACACAGTACTCCAGGTGATGTCGCTCCAATGCGGAGTAAAGTGGAACCACAACTTCTTGCGACTTGACGCTATGGTTCTATTAATACAGGCTAAAATTGCATTAGCCTTCTTTGCAGCTGTATCACTACTGACTCATGTTCATCTTGTGATCCACTGTAACTCCAAGATCCCTCTCACATGTTGTGCTGCCAAGCCAGGTTTCCCCCATTTTATACATGGGTCTTTGATTATTTTTGCCTAAGTGTAGAACCTTGCATTTTTCCCTGTTGAACTTCATTTTATTCTTTTCAGCCCAGTATTCCATTTTGTCAAGGTCTTCCTGAAGGCTTTTACTGTTCTACAGTGTTTGCTACTCCTCCCAGTTTTGTGTCATCCACAAATTTGATGAGGTCCCCTTGTATCCCTTCATTCAAGTCATTGATGAAGATGTTAAAGAGAACCGGGCCCAAGACAGAGCCCTGGGGCATTCCACTTGAAACTGTCTTCCAGGCTGAAGCAAAGCGAAAATGTAGTCTATTTTAATTTCTGGAAAATACCTTAAACACCAAAATGCAGTGTTTCGTGTTTTTATTCTGATATTTTAACTGCCAAAAGGCAGTTGTTAACATCTAAAAAGCAGTTTTCAACCCAAAAACCCCAGCCCTATTGATGGCTTTCTTGATTTAGGAGACGGGTTTGTCTGCTGTTTGCACGTTTTGGGTCAGTCACACCTTCCTGTAAAATAGATACCTCTGCAGATCTGCTCCACAAGGCCCAAATGACAGCTAGGACTAGGCTTCATCTTATCAGTTTCACCTGGTACACCAACTCAGCTGCCGGTTAGGATTGTACGGTGAAAATAGCAGGCCCTATAGTTAATCTTCAGATGATTGCAATTTTGAAGCAAGCTGCAGAATCAGGAAACCATTTAGGACTGAAGTGGTAGAATCTGATGGTATTTCATAACTCTTCAACCCAGCTGCCTGCCACAGTAGCAGCACTGATACCAGGCTCAATGATGGAACATATTCCTTCTCACCTTTGTATGCCTCAGGTCCTCAGAGGCTGCTTGTGACTGTTAAGGGCTGGCAGGAACTCCGATAGAGCTTAGAGCCAATCTACGAGACACCATCTGTTCCCTTCACTTGTTTGTAAGGAGAAGTAAGATTACAGTCTATTGAACACCTGAACCTACTTTATACAGAATCAGACCATTTGTCCATCTAGGTCAGTATCATCCACACTGACTGGCAGTGACTCCAGTGTCTCAAGTAGGGGTCTTTTCCAGACTGATAGCCTCATCCTCTTAGGGCTCTTGCAGATGCTGTAAGATTACACTCCAATCTCCCTTGCTACCAGTGGTGCAATTGTAAATTTTGAAGCTCAAGAGCTCAGCATGGCTCTCGTCAATGGCATTCCTCTACATGAACAGAACTTACAGCTCAACCTCATGGAGGGCTTACAGCGGTGGATCTCCTGCTGCCGTTAAGTCCTCTTACAGAAACATAAGCACAATGCTGTCGTGTGCTGTCGGCAGCTGGCGCAAATGACCAGCTGTCCCTCATGAGCACCAGTGGCTCCCAGATGCCATGCTGGGGAAGGTAAGGTGGCAGCAAGGACTGTTCATGGGCAGTTCAGGGGTGATTCAGGGCAAGGAGCCGACCAGGCAGGGGACGGTCGTGGGTGGATCTTGAGGGCGGCAGCGCACACCAGGATCCTATCCCCGCTTCAGTTATCCAACATGCCCCTTGCCTGACTTACATGAACAAAAAAGTTGGCATAGGTCCAAGGAGACCCATTGATGGCCAAATGTCTTACAGACAGTAAGGACACTATATTTTTACATATGTTTCCCAGGACATCTGTTCCCCCATTGGTAGCAGCACATGCTCTGTCAGTGTGGCTGCATTGTGTAGGACAGCGCGCGCGCACACAAGGTGAAGTTCTGATTCACCTTACTCTGCAGGAAGGGGACCTTGGGACGCAACCCCATGCGTGCATATTTCATGTATTTCACCTTCAATGGTAAGAAAAAAATTCTGTGATCCTTCAGTCAGAATGACAACATTAACAGATGTTTACAACCCTTATAGAAGGACATGTTACTAGTGTACATAAATAGCCAGGATGACATTAATTAATACCTGTTCATGATCTGTCCTGAAACATCCACTAACAGGTTAACAGAGGGTGCAAACACAGTATTTATGTTCTGTTGCCATATTTCAAAGGTGAAAGTTGACTAATTATTGTAACAACAATTTGCTATCTCTGTGCAGAAGTGCCCTAGACTCAACATTGTGGAGGGAAAGTCATCCCTCCCATTTCAATTCCATTGATGCCCCTAGAATGAATGAAGTGCAAATTCACAAGGTCATGACAACCTGATATGAACAATTTTCTGCCAAAAACATATTGTACAATTATATCACCTACCATTATTCATCAATAACATGGACAACAAGTGTTGTTGAGGAGAATAAATATCTTACAGAATAGATTCATCTAAACTGACATTGGAATGATAATGAAAGAGAAAGGTGTATCTTTCCAGTAATATATGTATGTGTTCATGGCCTTCAGGAGGACATTTACTTACTTAGAGCACAATCCTAACCTGGAGTTAGGCTGGCACATTTAGGCCAGCACTACGGCCACCGTAAAACACGTTTGGACCACTCTCGGAGTGAGGGAGGATGGTGCATGTCTGTGTGCTGGCCTCTCTGATTCCGAGAGTGGTTCAAACATATTTTATAGTGTCCCTTGTGCTGGCCAAACTTTGCTGGTCTAACTGTGCTAGCCTAACTCCAGGTTAGGATTGCCCTCTTACTTACTTACTTACTTACTTACTTACTTACTTACTTACTTACTT
>JAJKFI010000012.1:20185592-20195978 GCA_029204185.1 Lerista edwardsae | reverse complement strand
CTTACTTACTTACTTACTTACTTACTTACTTACTTACTTACTTACTTACTTACTTACTTACCAGTATAGAGATGGCCATAATGGTACTTAGAACTTGTTTAAAATTAACTTGGGACCCAGGAACATAATTTTTTTTAAATGAATAAACACACTGTTCACATGTTATCTGAGGATGATTCTGGAATCATTACAATACTCCCATTAACCAGATATTAATACAAAAATGCATGCACAATGGAGCGTTGAATAAAAATTCCTCCGAGATGATATGAAGTAAAAATCATTATTATTCAGATCATAACCTTGAACTACAAGCAAATTGTGTAGCATAAGAATAATACGTTAATATGAATTGATGTGATATATGTGAAAGAGCTTGAGCAGTTATGTGTGTTTCCAATCCTGTTTCTCGCCAAAATATTTACAGGTAGCGGAAAGAGAAAATGCACAAATCCCTCCTGTACTAATCACATCAATATAGCAACATTACAGTGAGCTGAGGCTTCCCCCAGTCAGAGTCTGCTTTCAACACAGAGCAAGAAGCATTGTGTATAGCTTAAACGGTAATGGGTTTTGGCTTTTGACCATTTACAGGTATCTTTTCTCTGTATTCATGGGTATGGGTGTGTGTGGCGCGTGTGTATATATACACATCCATGCACACAGGCACACAAACACACCTGCCAACTGCAGATAACACTTTTGTGCATCTAATGAAGTGGGCTCCAGCCCAGAAAAGCTTAATCCAAAATACATTTGTTAGTCTTTAAAGTGCTGCTGGAGTCTGTTGTTTTTCCTGTTTTTCATGGCTACCCCTGTGGCAGCTGTTTGCAGTAGGGTAAGGTGGTTCTCTTGTTTACCATCTGGTTGTCTCAAAAATAGTTCTTTGCCAGGTTAAATCTGTCTGAGGTGTAAATGCCCCCCTCTTAAACTGGTTGTGACAATGTGAATGCAAAAAGATCTATGTTGATTAAAGCATAAATGGTGATTTTCTGTGTTCTTCTATCACTGCTACTTAGCAGACGCAGCTCCAAGCAAGCCGGGCGGCCCAAATCAGGGGTCCGGATGGGAGCCTAACGGCTCCACCCCCCTCCCCAGGCCACCCTGCCCAGAAACGCCCCTGTGCTGACCAAACTGAGCTGGCGCAAAAATGACGCACCAGCAGTTTGAACCGGCATTGCAGCGTCAACACAAGCTGCTTGCATCGGCACAAGGGGGTGGTGGTTAGAATTGCACTGTAAAGCTAAAACTGCATTAAATATTATCAAAGCCCAATTAAAAATAAGGACCTCCTCAATTATCCTTATGCCTTCAGACTTGCGAGAACACTGGAAGGTGGGGACACATTTTTAATTTTCGTCAAGGATTCATCAGAATTCTGCCTAACCGCTTTTCCTTATTATGTCTTCTCAAGTACACTTAAAAAAAAAATTCTGTGAGGGGCCTAGTGCATCCCTGCCAAGTCCCCTCGATGCTGCCCTGTGGTTCCAGCTGCGTATTAATTCTTCTCTTCGTTATCTGTGGGCCTCTTTCCTGGCTTTCAGCTAATCCAATTTACAGCTGAGACTTAAGAGCAGGCCAGCCTGAAACAAGCAAAAATCCAAGCATGTCCACTGTGATCATTTAATGGCCGTGAGCTTCTAATGTATTTCCCCACACAGAAGACATGTTGCTGCTTCTGAATTCCAGCTCCCTCAGCTGCTTCATGCCCATGTGCAGGCCAGGTGAGGCGAGGCGAGGCCTCACGTCCAGGTTTCGCAACCACAGATCTGAAGCACAGGCATGCCTCCAGGGCTCTGGTGCTTCCCAGCAGCCGCAGTAATTACTGTTTCACAACTTGAGCCTTGTCAAAATGTTCTGCATGCTCACCGGCAAGTGGAAATTTCTGTCTATTCCCACTGCCATTCTCCTTTGATTTCCAGGTCTGGCTTTCATCTCCCTTTTTCTGCTGAGTCGACTGGACTGTTTTCATGGCAAACACATGCTCCCAGACCCACTTTGGCTGAAACAGAAATGGGAATTAGATGGGTGGAGGGCATTTAGGAAGGAGGGATGATATTTGGAAAAGGAAGATTACACACAGTGCTCAGAATTGTTTATTTATTATTTATATGCTGCCTGTCTCCGTTTTTACACAGCATTCAAAGGGGTTTACACAGGCAGGCTAGTCTAAACACTATTTTTCAATGGGTTTTGTTATGATGGGAGGGGGGACTTCCCTCCTTTTGGTAGCTGCTGCTGCCACCAGCCCAGGCTTAATGCAATTCAGAGAAGGGGGAGCTCCTGGGCAAACCCCTCTCAAAAGAAGCCCAACCAAAAGAAAAGAAAAGCTCATTTATTTTAACACTAGCTTTTTGTTACCCGGCGTTGCCCAGGTAACAAATTTTCCCAACAGTTCATTGTGGACATTTCATTTCACACCCCATCTCGCACCTCACGCCGTCGGGGGCCAAACCCGGACTCTAACGGCCTTGGGAGCATCACCACTCATCTCGGCGACCCCAAAAACTACGGACCCGACACCTATATCGGCCGTTTTTGATCATTTTTACATGGCGCCTCCTTCACGCCCCCACCCCTGGGGGCGCTAGGGGGGTCGTACCCATGCAGCATTTGTCACCAGGCCACAAGGCATATGCGTACCAAGCTTGGTGTAAATTGCTCCAGGCATTCCAGAATTATGCTGGAACATACATACACACATACTAATGTTGGTCATTTTGGGCATTTTATTTTTCACCCCTTCTCACCCCCTGTCATCTCCACGCCGGGTCCAGGGGTGCAGGGGGCTGCGGGGGGACCGAGAGCATGGGGCACGGTGAGAATTACCTGTTAGGCGGTAGAGGTTTGACATGATCGGTTTATTTGGGTCAATGATTTGACATTCATGGGGGCCCATGACTTCACTGGGACCCCCGATAGTCCATACAAATGGTGGCATCCACCGGGGCACGGGGTTCAGTCCAAGGGGTGCTTTCCTTCCAAAAGGCCCCTTCTCAGCAGGATCGGTGGCAATGGCAGCGGGTTGAGCCGGGTCGGAGTCCACGGCTTGTGGGGTCCCCGTCGGTTGTGAGTTCCTCGGGTGGCTGGAGTAGGGATGGCCTAGCTGCCCGCAGGGTAAGAGGGTTGGCGCTCTCCATGGCCAGGCCCAAGAACCTCAAGCAGGGATGGCTGGGGACATTTTGCTCCAGCTGGCCCTGAAGGGACCAGGCAGCTGGTGCATTCCCCTCGCTCCCCAACTCAGGAAGTAGAGTACTCCACCTGCAGAGGAGTACAGGATGTGAGAGGGGCAGGTGGGGTGTGTGTGAAAAAAATGCTGTTTTTTTCCCACCTGCTGTGCCCCGGCTTTCAATTGGCTCCCACTGGGCCCACAAATTCTCATGGCACCCTTTATAAGCCTCTGCTTGAGAGGAACCTACAGAACTTTAGCTCACCAGATGAAATCCATCCCAGTGCGGCCATCATCCTGGCTGTGTTCTGCATTTTCAAAATTATGTGGGAAGAAGTGGGGGAGCCCGTGAAATGTGCAAGTCTTTCCCTTTGCTTACCCCTCCCCGCCCCCAATTTTAACCAAATAAAATCCCCCACTGTCATCTAAAAAACAATAGCTGGCAATTAAAGAAACGATTAGGTTCTTCTCTGTCCCCTTTTAATTTGAGCAAGAGTGAGTATTCAAACCTGCCGATTCTCTCTTGTTAGTTTCCTTGTTGGGAATTTTGCAGTGTTCAGTCTATGACTGAGGCGGGTCCTCTCTTTTCAGAAACGCCCTTTCTTCTGATGACTCTGTTTTGATATATTAGTGAGAACAGATCTGGAGCAATGAAAAGAGATGCCAAAAGTCCCTGTTTTCAAAAGTAAATTAAGGTGTTGTTTCCCCCTAAATCAGGTAACTTCATTCAGAGGGAAAGCCTCAGGGCTCCTATCATTCTGTTTGAATGGGGCGTTAAGTGGCATACAAAACAAACAGGTTCTATCTTGAGAAGTAAAAATAAACACACGAAAACAAAACCTACACAAAACAGCAGCAAGATGCATGGAAGGCTGAGGCGCATTGCAAAGTTGCCACTACAAGCATAGGCTGAGATTAAATCGTAAGCACATGTTTGCCTCTCCATTGATATTGACAGTCCCAAATGTATAAAAGTAGGGTGTAATCCTAGAGGGCAATCCTAACCTGAAGTTAGGCCAGCACAGTTTGGCTGGCACAAGGGACACTGTAAAGTATGTCTGAACCACTCTTGAGAGGCCAGCACACAGACGTGCGTCACCCTCCCTGACTCCCAAGAGTGGTCCAAGTGCACTTTACGGTGCCGACCAAATTTTGCTGGCTTAACTGTGCCAGCCTAACTCCAGGTTAGGATTGCGTCCTAAGTAAACCATTGCATTAGATGAGATGAAAATTTAATTAGATGAGATGATAATTTAAAACAGCAAAATATTTGAGGAGTACTTACCTGATGAGCGCTGAAATGTGAGCCAGACCAGACAAACCCCCCAAATGCATCTTTATTTGAGTTCATTCACAATTTTTCTATGCCACCACCACAAAACATAAAACCAATCTCCCCTAATGCAGTAAAAGAACCATCAATAATAGACCACGTCATGTCAACACACAATTTCATGTTAATTGTGCCAGTGAAAGAGAAAGTACAGTACTCATGCAAAGCTTTTAGAGAACATACCCTCTCCCTCTTACTTAAATGTAAGCTGTGTCAGCTTCCCATGACATGGGGATTTTAAAACTTTGTTTCTGAGGGACCAAACCTATCTGCCCTTATGCTGGCAGATCTTGTGATGGGGAGCAGGCTGGGCTGGGGGCAGGAGGGAAGAGTATCTTGGGGGTAGCCATGCAGTGTGCTGCATCCTGTCCACCCTTCCTGACCTAGACTCACCCCTGGGGGATCTTCAGACTAATGCCAAGAGATGTGCTCCAGTCACTGAGTCCAAGACACAAGTCAAGTCATGAGACAGTGACCTCTCGACTTGCGAGTCATAGTGCACTCCCCTCACAACTGAACTTGCAGAAAATTTTCTTTCAAGTCTTCCAAGTCAAGTCAATGAGTTGAGTCATGAGTCATTTCGAGAAACAAGTCAAGCCGTTCTTTGCACAAAGAATTGCTTTGAGCAAAACCTTCTCCTTCACTCCTACGCCACCCAGGAACCTACCTACCCTCTTCCTACCACATCTACTGTCTGGCTACATGCCTTCTTCCAGATCGCCCATGAGGACTTCTGCATGATGTGGAAGTGGTGAAAAAAAAACTAAGCAAGAGCGCGCGCGCGCGCGCACACACACACACACACACACACACACACACACAGAACGCAAGGTAGGAATTTGAGTCATTTTGAGTCCAGACTGCTATTTCAAGTCATTGACCCAGACTTGCAAGTCAAGTCAGGCGTCAATGATGTCCACAATTCAGGTCAACTCGAGTGATGAAAACAGCGGTTTTGTGCAACTCAAGTCAACGTGAGTTGAGTCCCCATCCTTGCTAATGCCAACTAAAGAGCTGGAATAGGTTGGAGGAAACCCCTTATAAGTATCTTGATTTTATGAGGTGGTAAGTAAAAATATCCTTTACTTATCTCCTTTACTCATCTCTCCTGGGCAATTGGCTGACCTATAGCTCCATAGCATGCAGCGTATGCTCTGTTGGCTGCTCATCACACTCTGGGCTGCCGGAGGATAGTATTGGACTGTAAGGCTGCAATCTTGTGATAACCAGAGGATCAGGCCCACTGAATACACTGGGACCTACCTCTGAGTAAACATGTGTAGGACTGTGCTGTTAATGTTTTTTTCTTTATGTTTGTAATACAATCTTCATTTTTAACCATCCTGAATCTTCAGGATTGGGCATTTTATAAACCTAAGTCTTTTATAAACTAATAGTTTGAACTAATAGTTGTTGATTTCTATGATTTTGCATGACATCACTTCCAAAATGTAGGACACAGAGTCAAATAATAGAAGTGGTCGGTAGTCCCAGAAACAAGACAATTTATGCAAGGGATACTCAACATACATGTAAATTCACATGGCACATGCAAATGGAAAGTTTCTATGGTCCCAGTTCGAGGAAGGCAACTATGATGTAATGTGGCATTTCTTGCATCAGCAGTGTATTGTCCTATATGTGGAATACAACACTCATAAACCTGCTAGAATTATCTGTACAGTATTTGTTCATAGTGGGGCAGGGGATAATGATGAGTCATTCACAGGTAAGTTGTTTGCAATCTTAGAAGCCAGAACAAATAAATGTGAAATGTTTTTTTTTTAAAAAAATGCTCAGAAAAGCCACTTGTGGGTTTGTTAATTAAGTTTGTCTTCAGTATAGTGAGACAGCTTTAGCTAATATTAAAATTTGGCAGTTTCATGAGCAAGTTTATTCCATATCATTAGACAAGTAAAATAGAGAGTTCTTGGTTACATAAAAAAGCAATATTGTGAGAGTACGAAGGACAAAAAATTAAAATGAATTTGTGTGCAGTTGCTTGGTTACGGGCTCAGACCCTTTTTTGAAGCTGTATGATTAATTTCCTCTACGTACCAGCCTTAAATAAGAGTTCTGTACCTATGCCCTGTGTCCCACTGCTCTATTCTTCTTGGATGTTTTACGGCTTGCTTCGGATTTCATCCATGTTAATCAATCTTTTCTACTTGTCTCATTTATAAAATGGTCTGCCACAAAAGGCATGAAGATCTGCGGTGAATTTCTATTTCAAACGCAATTGGCTTACATAACTAACCTGGATTAAACCATACCTAGCAAAAAGCATCACTTCCAGGTGCTTGACTATTTCCCTTTTTGTAGCCTCAGAAAAGCAAGAGGTGTTTCAAGTGCTGGAACGTTCCTCTAGCTCAGCATCCTATTTCCCATAGTGGCCCCCCAGGTGCCACCAGGGAGCCCCCAAGCAGGACAGAAAGGCACACATCTCTCCCACCATGACTCCTGTGCATCTGGAATTCAGAAAGTAGCTGTCTGCCTCTTCATAATGGCAGCCCTCCCTGCTTTTCCTTAAGAGCTCAATCCTGAGCAGCGCCAGCATTGGCGTCACTAGAATTTGCGTCACCCGGTGTGGGAGGGCAGCGCATCACACACACACACCCATGATGGATCTCCTCCTCCCAAACCATACAGAATAAATTACAATACCATATGCACAACCTAAATGCAGTGTTATCACTAGGGTTGGTGTTACCCCATCAACTTTATTTATTTATTTAACTATACTACAGGTCACCCAACAAATTAGTAACCCCCCCAAAAAAACTGTGGCCAATTTGATGACATTCACATAATTAAATAAAAGTTCTAGTACTAGCTCTGATTCATGGAAATGAGAACTGACTGTAAAGAGCAAAAGAACGCTAGGCTTCTTTTGACTCAATTTTGTCAATATGACTCCATTTTTGTGGGAAAGAGCTGAAGCTCCTAAAAGACCAGCTGGTGGTAATCAGTTCACTTCCTGATGTAATCAGGAAGTGTAATTTCCTATCTGCTTTGTTTCTGCAGAAAGGTGTGAGATCATAGCTAGGGTCAGGAAGAAAAAATCTAATCAGGAAGGTTCCATCCAGCTAGTGCTGCAATCAGGAAGATTCCGCACAGCTGAGACCCATCACTTAGGTTCAGTGTTATGTGTGCATAACCTTTTCTGACCATTCTGCGACTTCTGAATGTTCCATCACCCCATCAGGAGTTGGCCGACCTTTACCCTGATTGGATAATTGATTGTACTAGAGAGGTATAAAGATACCCAGTTTTGGGGGTACAGACCAACACACCACCAGACCACCAGACCTTCAAGACACCATCAAGACCATCAGATCTTCAGACCACCGTCTCTAAGTCTCTCTAAAGATGCCCAACACAGACTTGCTGCCTGCTTGGACTAAGAAGGTGGTGAACCAGCAAGTCTAGCCACCGTGCAGGTACTAGAGCCTGGTCTAGTGTTAGGCATATAGTTGTTTGTTATTTTGAAGTGTATCTTGGTTAAGTCTCTGTTGGATCTTTTAAAGCCTTTCATAGTTTTGTAACTGCTTGTTTTCTTAATAAATTATAGTTAATCTATAAGCTTTATTTGTGGTTACTGGGAACCATACTAAATTCAGTCTTGCTGCTTGGGCACTCTATCAGTTATAAAGTTAAGCTTTATAGCATTGGGATAGGTCCCTGTAGACAGGGCAAGTTTAGCCTGAGGATTTAAAAAGTTAAAAGTTTGTTCATTGCTTTTAGAAGCTGTTACTCTTAACTGTTGTCCCAGGCTGGTAGCAAAGGATGTGTGCCTTGTTGCCTTGGCTTGTAAGCGCTTAAGGACACACTCTGCTGAATGTTCACAACTCATATGGGCCCTGGGCTGGATATAGGGCATATGAGCCTGTGAATTACACTGACTCATAATAACGATTTTTTAAAAATCACGATTTTTACATAAAAAATTGTATTTTCAGTTTTTAGATTTTTGGCCATAACTTTTGATAGAATGAAGATACTACATTGAATTCCTCACGAAATTCCACATCCAACGGTATATAGCACGGTGGTATTATCTTTTAAAACCGCGATTTTAGCAATTTTGGGCCCTGGTGGTCTCACCCTCTCCCTGTGCGCGGCACCTGGTGCGGCCCCCCACCCCCCTAGCGACGCCACTGAGCGCCAGACCGGCGAGGCCGACGGGCCAGCGCCGCATCCTGTGCTGCTCAGGAGAGGCTGTGGGAGAGGCTCAGCACGGGTGCAACGGGATCGCCACTGCCTGCAGTGCTGGTCCCGTTGCTCAAGCGCTGAGGCGGGAGTGCTGATTGGGGCCCCCGCTCACTGTGTTGCATTGACGCTATGATGTAGTGTCGACATGACGGGTATGCTAGGATTGCACTGTAATTGTAGTTCACTTTTTCTGTTGTGTCTTCAGTCTGGATGTTCTCCCCTCTTGGTGAGTTGCCTTGTCACTCTTGTATCGGGTACATGGCTTTCTGCATCTTCCTAAAGGCGATTTGGTCGGTCATGAATTTAAAATACTTGTCTATCTTGTCTGTTATTGTGGGAAAGTATAAGTATGTGCATTTGTATATAATTTACACAGTTTATATACATAAATTGGTTAAATGTGGATATGTACCAAGAATAATTATTTTAGCTTATATTATTTTTTAATGTTCTGAAAATCAATATAAAGATCAATACAGGTTGAGTATATCTGGAATTCCGAAATACAGAATTCACTCCACAATAGCCTCCGGGCTCCCTGATGGGAATTTAAGGTAAAAAAAATACATAGGGTCATAGACCATGTCTTCTCATGCTTGCCTTCGTTGCTGGTGCTGTTGTTCATGGACCTGCTGGGTGTCAAGCATCCCCATTTCTGCCACTACCCAAGAACTGCAGTGCCAAGTGAGACACCCAGGACAGGTATCAGAACCCTCCCTCTCTTCTTCTCTGTCCCCTTTCCCTGAGAGCTCCTGCAGAATCCCAGGGCATGTGCCTGCTAAGCCACTTTCCCTTTGGAAAGGTGAAACTCCAATATGTGCATCCATTCAGGGACATAGAGAATGAAAGTGTGGCCCAGTGCAGAGGGCATAACGATGCCCTGGAAGTGATGTCACAATAGGAAGTGTTGTCACAGTTTTATTTTTGTTTTCTTGGGGTTTTTGGCCACAACGTTTGATAGAATGAAGATATTACACTCCAGTTTGTCTCATCGCATTCTACATGAAATTCTGCATTGATTGATATATAGCATGACAGTATTATTCCTACAAATTGTGATTTATTTATTTTTAACAAACCACAATTTTACATGACAGTTATATTTTAATTTTCTGGTTTATTGGCCAGAACAATTGATAAAGATATTACACTCTGGTTTGTTTCACAGCATTCTGCCTTAAATTATCTTTCAAATCATATATAACATGATAGGATTATTAGTAATTACCATTATTGGTAATTATTGGTAATTGTGAAAATGTTTACCATTTTGTTCAATAGTGTCAAGCTCAGCTTGTTGCTTTCCTAAAGCTTGTTGCCTGGTGCAACTGCACCCCCCTGCACTACTATAGCTACACCCCTGCATCCATCAAAAACTCTTAGATCAAGTTTTAGATATAGATCTTAGATATAGCACGGTGGTATTATCTTTTAAAACTGTGATTTTAGCAATTTTGGGCCCTGGTGGTCTCACCCTCTCCCTGTGCACGGCACCTGGTGCGGCCCCCCACCCCCCTAGCGACGCCACTGAGCGCCAGACCGGCGAGGCCGACGGGCCAGCCGTCTCTGAGACTACACCCCTCTCTGAGACTACAGAGAACAAAGACACACTCTGCATTATGTGCCCTTCCTTCCTTCCTTCCTTCCTTCCTTCCTTCCTTCCTTCCTTCCT
>JAJKFI010000012.1:20167463-20185582 GCA_029204185.1 Lerista edwardsae | reverse complement strand
CCTTCCTTCCTTCCTTCCTTCCTTCCTTCCTTCCTTCCTTCCTTCCTTCCTTCCACTATTGCAAACCTTAGTGGCGGTCCTGGCTGCCCAGTACCAGGACAAAAATGCCTCCCTCCATGTCATTTTCCCTCTTTTTATCTGCCCTCCTCTCCAATCCAAGGCTTTCCAAGGGCCTCCCTGACCCTCAGAGGATCTCCTGAGGCCTCTGGAAGGCCTAAAAATATTACTTCCAGTTTTCAACAAAACCCAGAAGTGATGTTTTTAGGCTTTCCAAGAGCCATAGAGGCCATGTGTAGCTTCCCCAGCCCTCAGAAGGCCTAAAAAACCAGATCTTCTGGTTTCGCTGAAAACTGAAAGTAATGTTTTTATGCCTTCCTGAGATCTTCTCCTCCCTTTTCCTTCCCTTCCCTTCCTTTCCCTTCTTCCCTACTTTCTGTCTGGAAACTGGTGACATTTAGAGTTACATTGTTTGAAAGATTGCTATACATTGCATTGCTGTTTTTGATTCTCCTTCCCCGTTACTATAATCCCCATCAATCAATCAACAGTCAGTCAACAGTATTATAGATATTTCACATATTACATGCATTTTGCACCCAGTAACACAAAGGATGGGTTTGAGAGGGGGAAAGGGAAGGCAGTGTAAGGTGAGACAAGAAAGCCTAGACATCTTCTAGGGGAAAATTGATGAGCCTTTGGGGAGGGTTTGATTCCACTTGACTCACTGAGGAATCACATGCAGGTGTGATTTTCAGCATGAAAATGGTGAGCAGGGAAACAATAAACAGCCCCTTCCCTGTTTGCCCAAGTTCTGACTGGGATTCCCCACCAGTACAGTACAGCCACTTTTGAGAGAAAAATAAGTGTTTCTGGTTGGAAGCATGTACTGGTTTGGCCCCAAATCCCTCCTGTTTGACTTTCCTTGCTAACCCCTGCTCTGTGCAGTCTAATCTTGCCTTGCATTTAATTAACAGTGACTCATTAATTCTGCTCACTGGCTAGAATCTAAGTGGGTGGGAGTGAATGAAGTTGCACTTGTCTGAACTAGCTACTGTATTTGCCTGACATGGCCTGCCCTGCGTCCCATCCTGTAATGGCAAGGAGTTCATGTTTTACCTCAGAGAAAGGAAACCCCACATCTGAATGTCTTCTTCAGACAAGCGTAAATGGCACCATCACATACAGTTCCCTTCATGCCCCAGTGACCCTCATCTGTTTGATTGAACAACAGAAGAAAACAAAATACGAAGGCTTCATGGCATGAAAGAAGCAGGTTGTACCTGGAGCAGTGCCCAGACATTGACGCACATGGCTATCAAAATGTGTGGTGTTTGTGATCCAATGGAAGTCTATGCAAGATAAAATTGTTTTGCAGTTCTGTTTTTTTGGCAGTGTTAGGTAGCAAAACTGTTATTTGAGGCATTATCAGGGTGGACTGAGAATGGCCACTCTGTAAAATCCTGGAGAGCGGCTACCTGTCAATGCAAGCTAGATCAGTGGTTCCCAACTTGGGGGTCGGGACCCTCAAGGGAGTCACAAACTGATTTTCAGAGGTTTTTGAAGAGCTTGGGGCAGCCATCTTAAACAGCTGATCACCACCATGTTGGAAGCTCCATTTTAGCTAGGGAAGAGGCTTCCCCATTAAACTACCCCTCCTCAATGATTGTGGCTACGAGGGAAATTAGCCTTGCTATGGGCTCATTTTGGTGTGTGCATATGCGTGTGATGAATTCTCTCCTGGGTCTCTTCCGAGCAGGCATGTCAGGCCTTCCATGTGCATGCCTAGGTGAGTCTCAGCACACGGGGAAGAAGAATGTAAATACTCTGGAGACTTTCTAAAATTTAGCTTTACCCCCTTGATCAGCAATGGTATAGAGAAGCCACAATGCGTTCTGTGCAATGTTGTTCACAGTGTTGAATCAATCACTGAACTCAAAACTCAAACGTCACTTAGATACAAAGCATTCAGAACATTCTAAAAAGGATGTGGAGTTCTTTCAACTTACAAAAAAGTGTGATTTATTAAAAAAAAACAACTTCACTTCCAGCTTAATGACACTATTTCCAGCTCTAATTCTTAGGGTGACTCACAACAAGTTGCAACTTGTTGCAACTAAAAACGGGGTCCTGGAGCAAAAAAGATTGGGTACTACTGTGCTAGATGGACCAACAATCTGACTTCCTGTATAAGGTTCTGGTTTTATTTACAGGGACCGTGCCAATGGAGGAAACCATGCTGTTTCTTTAAATAAAACTGGATGTCACACTTCTGGGTTTGATAAAGCACATTAGGCAGAGGTGAGGAGGGACAGGGTGGGGGATGGTGTAACAAGGCAGCATTGGGGTCAGTGGGAGGCTGGGGAGACTGGATTGGGGAGGCAACAGGGCAGGAGAAGGGTGGATCCAGTCTGGGAAGGGGGCGGGTTTGGTGGCAGGTATTGCCACTGAATCCCAGCACTCTTCCTGAACCTGATCACATGGTATAGGTCCATGCAGACCTGCATCAGTGAATTCATTAACACAGGTTTGAGTAGACCCCTCTGTGATGAAGAGGCGTATCCCCAGGTACGGGAATGAATGTACGCTTACCCAGAAGAGACCTTCACACCTGTCTCCCTGCAGGATGCAGTAACTATTTTAGCATCATGCATAAGTGTGCAAGGGTAGGTGAGTTAAGAATAGGATTGGGCTGTAGTAATTCCAGTATATACTGAAAAGTGAGTGTACATTCTATACCTTGTTTGCAACAGTCTATGAGTGAATTATACAGTTTCTCAAACATCTCAGTGGCCACTGATTTGAATAGGCAGGCAAAGTAAAATTAGTGAACACTCAAGAACTGCACTGCTATGTTTTTGGATCAAACCTATTGGGCCACTGCCAGATATAGCATTCTGGCAGTGCACTTCATGTTGTCATAAAATGCATTTCAGAAGTGTACGGAGCTGCGAGCTTCTGGACCGCCATCAGAGTGGCCAGAGCAGCCCCGCGCAAGATGACAGGGTGAGGAAGGCCTGTCAACTCAGGTAAGTCACTGGGAAGGGCACACCATGGGGGGGGGAGAGGCAGAATAGAGTGGAATGAGGGAGGGCTGAGGACATGATGAATGTAGGAGGGGTGGCTAAAGAGCTGGTGCAGGTGGTGGAGATCCTTTGGCCAGGGGCGTAGCTAATAAAAGTGCAGCCAAGTCCAGAGGGCAAAATGTTGCCCTGGAAGTGACGTCACAACAGGAAGTGATGTCACAGTTGTATTTTCGTTTTCTCTGGTTTGGGGGCAATAACATTGATAAAGACATTATACTCTGGTTTGTTTCATTGCATTTTTGCATTAAATTACCTTTCCAATGATATATAACATGATGGTATTCTTCATACATACCAAGGTTTTAACAATTTTGGCCACTAATGTCAAGCTCAGCCTGTTGCCCCCCTAAAGTTTGTTGCCTGGTGCAATTGCACCCACTGTACTTCTTTAGCTTTGCCTCTGCCTTTGGCAATAGTGAGGCTTGAGAAGAAGTAAGGGAAACGTTTTCCCTTTCCCCTCCCAAGCCTCCCTATTCTCGTCATCCCCATAGTATACAGAGCAGCCCATGCTATAGTGCCCTAGACTTACCAAAGATAGTTATATATCAGGGATTCTGACCATTATTAACTTTCTATTACTTGGTGCCTTCATATTCATAGTTGTACAATATAGCCCCATGAAAGCGGCCTTTGAAGTAGTGTGTATTTGTTTTTAATTTGCT
This sequence comes from Lerista edwardsae, assembly GCA_029204185.1. Classification (NCBI taxonomy): domain Eukaryota; kingdom Metazoa; phylum Chordata; class Lepidosauria; order Squamata; family Scincidae; genus Lerista; species Lerista edwardsae. Next base: position 20,181,837 of record JAJKFI010000012.1, on the reverse strand, counting down.
TTTGGTAACCAATCCCTAAAATCTTCTGAAAATACTACAATTCTTCTCTCTATATTATTTTCTCTTTTAAATCTTTTTAAAGGCATAATTCTATCAGAATACAAAAAAGAAATGTGAAAGTTGTGCAAGTATAGCATTTTAGCCATTCCAAAACTATAGATTGTGATGGAGGCCAATGTGTATATTTATCTGTGCCTGAATTATACTTATTTTTCAGCTTCTACATGTTTTGCAATTCAAGAACAAACCAAGAACAACAGAACCATTTCTGTGCTCTTTCTATGCAATCATTTCTTCAAAGACATGGCACATTGCTTTCCCATTTATACAGTAGTATATGCATGATTCTATGCCTGGGAAGCAACATCTGAGCTGTTGCATTTTAACACTGGTGCAGAAAGTGTTGCATTTTGTGCCCAGGATAAATGGAGTGCATCTCCCAGATAACAACTGGGATGAAAACTAGATCAGGGGGCATCAAACATACCAGATTTGTATCTGGGTTACCAGATACAAGTGGGGACAGAATGCCTATACCTTTAATCATGATATAGAAGAGGGAATTTGGGCATTTGCCTGATCATGGAAGGGTTTCAAAAGCTGCATCTACCTAAATTCCCTTTTCTATACAATGGTTAAAAGTATAGGCATTCTGTCCCAGTTTGTATCTGGTAACTGGTCTGTAGTCCATATCCAGCCTGTGGAAGCTCTTTATCTGGCTCATGCAATAATTGGGCTCTCCCAGCACCACAACCAGCTGCCCTCAATCATTGAGGTGTGAGGAGACACCTTCGCAGAAGCGGTGCTGTTGAAAGGGCAGCTCTGGGAAAACCCAATTGTTATGCAGGCTGCCCTTTCAGCAGTGATGCCTCAGCAGAAGTGGTGCTTTTAAAAGGGTGGCCTGAATGATAATTGGGCTCTCCTGGAGTCACCCTTTCAGCAATGCCACTTCTGCTGAGACCTTGGGAGGGACAGAGAGAAGGAAACCTCAGAAGGCAAGGAACTATATGAGGAAAGGGACAGGCATAAGAACATAAGAAGAGCCCATTGGATCAGGCCAAAGGCTCTTCTACTCCAGCTTCCTGTAGCTCACAGTGGCCCACCAGATGCCTTAGGGAGCAAGATACTTGCATCTCATTGCCATTCCCCTGCATCTGGCACTCTGAGGTGGCCTACTTATAAAATAGGGTGGTTCCACCATGGTGATGGACTTTTCTTCCACAAATCCGCCCAATCTCCTTTTAAAGGCACCTAGGCCAGATGGCATCACTACCACTTGGGGCAAGGAGTTCCACAGATGAATTACACATTGGATAAAAAAGTATTTTCTTTTATCCATTCTAACTCCCCCAACACTCAATTTTCATGGGTATCCCCTGGTTCTGGTGTTGTGAGAGAGGGAAAAGAAGATCTCTATATCCACTGTATCTACCCTATGTATAACTTTGTACGTCTCAATCATGCCCCTCAGGCACTGTTTTTTCTAGACTGAAGAGCCCCATTTATTCCATCTGTGGGTCGCTGTGGGCCGGATGAATAGGGAACAGTCAAGTGTCCTCATTACGGGCTGAGGGCCAGATAAAATCCACCAGAGTGCCAGATTTGGCCCTCAGGCTAGGGTTTGGAGACCCCTGGTATAAGGCAACCAACGTTTTGACAAAGAAAACATTGATACACACTCCCGCCTCCCCCAAAGCAGCATATTTTTTTTTACCACAAGACTATGCAAAAATATACAAAAATAAGCAAACCATAGATGACAAAATACTATATCAAAAGCAATCTATACAAAAATAAGAAAATTATACGTCACAGGCATATGCAACAAAAGACCGTTTCCTGCGAAGCTTGCATCTGACAATTCAAAGCATCACAAAATGAAAAAGATTACAAATATTTATAGACCATTTTTCAACCCTACAGTTCTTAAAGTGGTTCACACAGCAAAAGAAATGAAATGATAGTTCCCTGCAGGCCCGGCTCTAGGAGTGGCGAGGCCCAGTACGGGACATTCCTGTGGGGCCCCTCACCCTCCCTATGGGGCCCGCACACATCAAGGATGTTAGATACACTGGATTGGCCATGACGTCACAGACTTGAAGCCATGGGTATATCTCAGATCATTGCCGCGAAGGAGGATTGCCGCCGCGGCATCACGAATAAAAATCTCCCTGCCCGTGTGGTAAAGTTAATCTCAACGTCTTTAAGCATGCCTGCGTCAAAATAAGTCTGTCAAAGCAGTGCAATCCGAGTTTAAATAGACAGCAAGCGGCATTTCGTCCGGTATGTTCAGTAATATAATTACGCGGAATTAAACCTTGGAATTGCATATTAACTCATAATTAGGTTACCAATGACGTTTCTCCACGATCACACGTTATTTTGGTAAGTTTTTACTTCAGGAGTAAACGATTCAGCCCTAAACATCATGCGAAAACCCATTGGAAATGCTTGGAATCAGCATTGTTTTGGGTATATTTACGTCACCGCTAACCCCACCCACTAGCTTCACTTTTTTTGCATTAATATAACAAGAAGGGCCTGGGGTTGGCACACATCAAGAAACACACTTGTGGTGCTGCTTGTGGCACCTGGAAGTAGTTGGTGGTGACATGATGACATCACCACAAACTGCTTCCAGGAGGCCATTTTGAGCCATTTTGAGGCAGGAGCAGGTGGGAAGGTCCCCCACATAGAGTTATTATACATAGAGGGGGCATGACGTCACATACTTGAAGCTTCCGGGTATAACCCCGCCCCTTTTTCCCCCTTCCCGTATAATCTCAGATCATTGCCGCCAAGGAGGCTTGCCGAATCAAAATCTCCCTGCCCGTGTGTAAAAATTAATCTCAGCCTCTTTAAGCATGCCTGCGTGTTCTGCATATGGGTGCACGAATCGCAGTACGAAAAATGGGATTACTTTGCACAGGTACTTAAAATCATTGTGATTCGTTGCTACAGAAAAATATTACCTCATAAAGTATGCAGCCCTCATAAACTGAAGTAGATATGAAGAAATAAAATAAAAATAAATAAAAATTCCCCCTCCTTTTTTCCCCCTTCCCGTTTACACGTTTTTTCCCCGCCTTCCATTTTCTACTGTAATATTTTCAAAATTCCGAACATTAATAGGGTTTGTTTTGGGGGGGGGGTGAGTGTAGAAGTTTAAAAAAAATACACTTAATAGCCTAGAAGTGAAAAAGAACTACTCTCCTATTGACAACTGCTTGTGTTATACATTGAGATATTTTAATGTAATTTTCCTACATATTTATCTAATTTTTGCCCACCCTCCCCTTTTTTTCTTTCCTTCCCGTTCACACTTTATTTCTGCTTGTGTAGATTTCAAAAAATAAGCCTGTCAAAGCAGTGCAATCCGAGTTTACAAAGGCAGCAAGGGGCATTTCGTCCGGTATGTTCAGTAATATAATTACACGGAATTAAACCTTGGAATTGCATATTAACTCATAATTAGGTTACCACTGATGTTTCTCCACAATCACACGTTGTTATTTTGGTAAGTTTTTACTTCTGGAGTAAACAAATAAGTCCTAAACATCATGCGAAAACCCATTGGAAATGCTTGGAATCAGAATTGTTTTGGGTATATCTTACGTCACCGCTAACCCCGCCCACTGGATTCACTCGCTGCCCTATCTAGATAATAAGGATGGCCACCCCTTGGTCCCCCACTGGTGTCATCCCATGTGACAACACTGGTCACATGGCTGGCCCTGGTTCCCTGTTTCAGGCAGGCCGATGACTTTGAGAGAGAGAAGAGAGGGGAGAGATCAGCAAGTAGTCTCTGGGAAGGACCTTGTGCCCGGATGAATAGGGACAATGGCTCTCGCCCTGCTAAATAGAGGAAAACACATCAATTTTAAAGGTGCCTCTTTGCTCAAATAGCAGGGATGTAAGTACATGTTTGACCTTTCCTTGCTCCCTGGGTGAACCTCCTAAGAAGGTGAGAGTTCCTACACTGCAATTTTTTAAAACGAGTATCCCATATACAGTACATCTGAAAGTAACAACTACAAAGTCATTCCCAGGGCATTACAATTTGCTCCATCCTCCACCCCTTCATTGTATCAGTTCATAAATAACTTTCCTCTACAAATGGTATATTTTAGTCCTCATTGAACACGTTCTTATCAGAGAGAAAACAAAACCTCGGTTCTTGTAAAATGCCATGTGAGCCATAAAAGTGGGGGGTGGGGAAGAGAGTGAAGCAGAGGGGGATAATTTGAGTCACTACATTTATATAATGCCATTAAAATGTCAAGCTTTTGCTTTTTTTTTTTTTTTTTAAGCTTATAAAGGACTTCAGCATTTGTGTCAGGCTTCTAAGCTGGTGGCACTGTAGCTGCTGTGAAGAAAAATTTCTGAATAGAGCATGTGGCTTTCCTTTTGTATCTCAAAGCTTTTGTGGTATAAAATAGTGCAGGGAAGTTCTTTGCAGACTTCTAGAGATAGTTGCTTCCCCTCATAGCTCAGCATCATATGTTACTGTTCCTCAGGTCAGAATTGGTGGCTAGTTGATGTATTATATACATCACTTTGAATACAGGGAAAGCAGCATAGAAAATTTTTTTTTTTAAAGTAAATTTAAATAAATGTTTTTAAAAAACAAAAATAAATAGATGCCTTTAAACAGATGAATAAATAAATAGATGCCTTCAAAGGACTCAGAGTGCAATTCTAAATTGGGCTGGATTGGCAAGGTCGGTGGGCTTGTGCCAAATCCAGAACACCTTAGATGCACTGGTGAGCCTCCCCAGGGCAAGGGCATGTTCATCCTCTTGCCCCAGGGGAGGTTCCAGCTATTTAGCAGGCGCAGAACTTAGGAAGCAGCGTGGCCTGAATCAGAGCCGTGCGGCCTCCCGACGGAGCTTTGGATGCAGTCTAATGGCCGCATCCCAACCCCACCCCCCACTCCCCACCCCAGGCCGGCACACCCACTGGCCCACCCACCCCACCCAGTTCCTCCCACCCTCGCCCTCCTCCCAGAACTGAGTTTGGCTGGCGCAAGGGAGGCTCTCCAATGGCACTCTCGGGCTGACACTACTGGTAGCATCGGCTCGACAGCTCTAGCGTCAACGGGCTGCTGCTGCTTGGTGCCCCCGCGTCGGCACTAATGACATGGCTCTGACGCAACAACATTGCGAAGGCGCTACATGGGTGCGTGGATTGCGCCCTCAATCTATCGAGCAGTGGATTGGTCAGTGTGACTATCATATTTTATTATACGATAGACTTTAATGCAAGAATATAGACTTGTTTTATTTTGGAGCACAATCATGATCTGAGCATTGCCTTTGGCCACAATCCAAAGAATTTGTATGTGGAATTCCAACTGAAACAATTGGAATCTACTCGGATTGCAATGTTTCTATGGTTACAAAGAATGTCCTAAATCCTCCCTGATCTGATTTCCTTGGGTCCCCATATACATAATCAAGCACTGCCTCTGGCAATATGTTTTATTCATTGGTAAAGTATGTTTTTAAAAGAATATTTATGCATCTACCTGACGTCACTACAGCACACAAAGGCTTGTGCTATTATCTTTTGTTTTGGTACATTTCCCATTGTGAAATTTCATTGTATGGCTGTTTCTGTCTAGTGCAGACACACTCAGCATATTGCAGTCCAATCCTAGCATGTACAGAACATCATTGGCTGCAACACACACACATTATTCATTGGCATTGCATCTCAGTTTTCCACCGCCTTTGCCATGAATTTCCACACTAGCACAATTTGCAACAAAACATTTTTCCACTGGCATTCGTATCCAAAAAACATTTCTGGCTGCGGTAGAGTGGCTTACACAGCCTGAATCGACAATCCAAGCCTCATTTGCTGGACAGCAATCATTAAATTTCGAAAACCTTTATTGTTTTGGTTTGAAACTATTCTGTCTATCATCGTGATTAATAAAGGCATCATCATGCCTGTAAAATCTTTTGGGCCATGACACCCCCAGAATTGGTTCTGTTGCTTAGTCAGAGAAGAGCTGCCTGTGGCAGAGGACTGGGATCTTTTGGTAGCCTAACAACCAAAACCTGACTGGTTGTTAAAATGCCATACTGCTGTCATAAATGGCCATTTTGGAGCTGCCACATGACCAGATAATTGAACAGAATACAGGTCCAGTCTTGGCATCCATGGGGGTTCCATTCCTGAAACCCCTGCAGATGCTAAGACCCACGGATAAACAGATCTGCAGGTCAGGACACCCAAACCTCCAAATCTGCCTGGAGTGGTAGATTTTCTAAGGCCCGGGTACAGGGAGGCCACACATGGCTTCTCTGGCCCTTAGAACGCATTCCAAAGGCAAAACATGTTCCAGTTTTTCAGGGTAAACCAGAAGTGATGTTTTATGCCTTTAAAAGGTATTCTGAGGGCTGGGGAAGCTGTGTGCGACCTCTCTGGGCCTTTTAAAGGCATAAAAACATCACTTCCGTTTCCTCTGGAAAACCAGAAGTGTTTTTTTTTTGCCTTGGGAAGGCATTTTGAGGGCTGGGGAGGCCATGGGAGTACCTCAGAACACCCTCTGGATTTAACCGGAGCACAGCTCCAGTCCCATCTGGAGGTGACAGGTCCGGCCTGCATTGCGGGTGTGGAACCCTCAGTTAGTTGAAATGGCAGGTCCCAAATCTATGTTTATACAATTTGGGCCTGCACTTCCAATGAGCAAATCCAATGCAGAGTCTTTTCCACAAGCATTGAGTGTTCCTCTTCCTCCTGTGACCCAGTGCCTTATAGGCAGCGTTGTCATCCGCAAATGAACTCCCGGAACGCTGGGAGGAACTTACGTGGGGCTTCGCCATGATTGGCAGCCCACCCGTTTCGTTCCGCGGCTGCCCTGGCCTCGAGGGGTGCCTGCTCGCCGGGGGAGACAGGTGGGGGGGGCGCCAGATGCCAGGGGCAGCCCCCCCTCGAGGCCAGGGCAGCCGCGGAACGAAACGGGTGGACTGCCAATCACGCGAAAGTCCCGCCCATGTCCCTCCCAGCGTTCCGGGAGTTCATTTGTGGATGACGACGCTGCTTATAGGGAAGAAGGGCCAAGGTAAGAGAAGACACCGTGAATTAAGCAGCAATGTGAATTTAGCAGCAGGGTGAGAAGGCCCCAAATATTGCCCTTCACTTCCCTTGAGAAGACAGGAAGAAATACTTTAAGCTTTCTTGATAAACCCAAAAACAAACAAAACAAACACACAAAGCTATGCAGTCACAAAGCCAGCAGCAGGGTGGTGGCTATCCAGTGTATTGCACTAAAGGAGCAATCCTAAACAGCGCTGGATTAGGGAGGCCGGCCGGCCAGCACCAAATCCAGCGCTGTTTAGGATGGGCTGGAGCCTCTCCTATGTGCTCCTCGGATCTGCACCCGCTAAAGAGCGGGCGCAGATCCAAGGAGACCACGCGGCCTGAATCAGGGCTGCATAGCCTCGTTGACGGGCTTAGGCTGTCTGACCAAATATTGCAGGCTGACCGGGTGAAATGCAAATATTGCAGGCTGGCAATGGATCAAGAGACTGAACATTTAAGAACTTTTTCCATGGCTTCTGTGATGGAGTCACAGTGTGGAGAAATGCTATGCAATTTCACTCAGAAGCTTCAAGGACTTGGCTATCAGCAGTGCTCTGCATATGCACCTCTCTGAGAGATAGGGGAAGATTATCACTGGTGAGATACATACATGTACACTGAGATTTCTGTTGAGCCTGTTGTCCCCTTTATCTGAAAGACAACTAGGTTATTCTGACCGAAAGTGTCTGTTCTTTCTTCTATAGTACAACACAGCACAAGATCATTCCAGAGATAACAAGAGAGTAATAACTTAACGTTCCAGAAATTCATGACATGCTCTGGACTTCACTTCATGGTATCCAATAAAGAGACTGTTTTTGGGTTGCCGGAGAAGAGAGTACCCTCAAGAGACTATCTGCTTCAGATCTCTCATATCCAGTGGTGGGATTCAAATAAATTAACAACCAGTTCTATGACATCATAGCCGGAGCAAAAAAAAAAACCCGAAGCCAGCCAAGGTAAGCGAGTGGGCGGGGCCCGGCCATTTAACAACTGGTTCTATAGAACCTGGGCGAACCCCCTGAATCCCACCACTGCTCATATCACAAGAGAATATGTAGGGGAGCCTTTTATAAAATCCACATATCCCTGTTTCACATGTTTGTTTCACAAATTTAAGAAATCAGTGGATTTCCCTTAGCTTGGTCTCCAGCATTTCATCCACTCTCCTCCCCAAATGCAAAGTAGGAAGAAATACAATGAAATTATCTGTCTCCTGTGTTTCATCCAATAACTTGTTGCAAGAGTAGAAACAGAATTCAAAAGAAACAAACCTAGTGCAAACCAACCAGCATCTTATTAGGGTAACTGGGAAAGGCCGGGCAGGATTGCACCTACGTCGCTGATTTCATTGGGCGCATGATGTGGGCCAAAGTAGTCAAGACTCAGGAGATGTGGCTGTAGTCTCTTGGCACTTCAAAGACAAGAATCTCGATGCAGACATGGGGCTGTGCAGCATTACGGGCAAAAGGGTGCTCACCCCCCACCCCTTTTTCTTTGTACTGTTTTCCTGTTCCCCTCCAATCTGGTTTTCCACCCTATGAGAAAATATTTTGGGTCCTTGTATTTTTTTTCCCTTGTGGGAAGAAAAATAGCAGCTAAGGTAATTTTGATCAAAAACTACCCCATGGATAAAGGGTTAAGCAACCCTCTCCCACTGCTGCTGCTGCTTTGATCAAAATCACAGAGATTTTTACTGCTGCATTTCATTTTTTCTAATCAAATAAAAATACTCATTAATCTCCATGTCAGGCATTTAATCTCTTTTAAATGGAGTTAAACTCTGTAGATTTGGGTGACAACCTCAGCTTTCTTTCTTATTCTTTTTTTTTTTTTTTTTAAGAAAACAGAATTCAAGGTTTTATGATTATGACAATGAACTTGGAAGTGGGGGGAGGGGTCAATGCCTGCTGAAACCTCAACAGCCAGAAAGCCAAGAACATTTCCAATGCTTTGGGGTGGACTTCAATACCTTGCTTATGACCTGCCTCCATGAATAAAGTATACTAGGTGGTACCAATTATGGAAGAAAAAGTATGCAAAAATAAGTTACATTGTGCAAGCCTGCGTATTTTTCATAAGAATCTGGGTTGCAGAATTTAGCACTTTGCACAGAATTTGGATTGCTTGGGTGAAGAATTTTCATTTTTGGAAGCACAGAGTATACATAGTACAGTCGTCTTTCTGTATCAATTTAAAACATCAACTGTGTGCAGGTGTGTGTGCACGCACATAGCCATGCTACAGTAAGACTTCTCACCTATTTCAAATGGCAGTTAACCATTAAGAGAATAATATGTTAATATATTATCCTTAGCTACTTCAGTTAAATATTATCATCTGAGTCGTTTGCAGGGCATCCAAAAATGCTTGATATACAGTTCTTGTAGATACTGAAAGGCCCCCTGCCACTTTGGGGGAGGAACTGGAAGTCTGCTAGCGCTGCCATCTGGCACTGATGCACCTGCGGATTATACATGTCAGCCCTGCCCCCAGCAACCATGCATTTGGTATTGTCTGCATAAGGTTTGACTAGTTGGCTACAGTTTTCTCCTTATGTGTTGGGTATCAAGAGAGAAAGAACACTTGAGCAACAGGGCCGGCTCCAGGTGTGGGGGAGCCCAATGTGGGGCATTCCTGGGGGCACCACCCTCCTCACAGGGCCCCCACTCACCAAGAAAAAGGACTTGTGGTGCCACATGTGCCACCTGGAAATTGCTGATAGTGTTATTATGATGTCACCCCCACTGCTTCCAGGAGGCCCATTTTGAGCTGTTTGGAGACAGGGTTAGGTGGGAGGGCCCAAGGTAAAGCTGCTGTGCTCGCCCACCAGGGCTGCAGGAACACATGGCCAGGCTTTCAGGTATTTTGGGCCTCCTCCAGCACTTCTGGGCCTCCAGTGCTTCCCCCCGGTACTCATCCAGCCATAGGTTAATATGGCCCTGGGCGGCCTCCCCCCCCCCCCGTGCAAAAGGAGGACACGCCCCTAGCCCTTGTTACTTTTCCACTCCTCTCCTTTCATGACTCCCTTTGGTCCTCCCCCTGGTGCTGTGGGCCGGGTCGGATCCTTGCAGAAGGTCTGCATTGCAGTGGCTTGGCGCCTTGCAGCCATCTGTGTGCCCCACATCGGGGCAGGTTAGCAAAAACACTGATGAGCAACTAATCCTGCAGGGCCTCTAGGCTGAAGCCTAGGCAGCCTTATGGATAAAAGGCCCTGTCACCCACTGACTTACAGTTCATAGAAATCCTGGCTGCTGCAGCAGGTGATATGCTCGCAGTGTTGGTGTGGGATCCCCCGACATTGGTCGTATGGACTTCAGGCCGGCCCTGTTGAACAAGGTTTTAAATGCCTTTCATTTTGTTTTTTTCTATTTCATTTCAAACCACAGCATAAACTTAATCATTTTGGTTATCTCCTAAATCCATCAGGCTATAACCCTTAACTGAAGACATTAAATGGGAACATACTCACCTCCTCATAAACCGATTCTGAGTGGGAACTTGTTCCCACTTGTCACTTGTAGGAACTTGTAGGTCACTTGTAGGAACGTGACCTAAGTCATCACTGCAATTGGCAAAGTGTGTGTGGCAAGAATTTAAAAACAAAATGAGAAGCTGTGTTGCCTGAAAAGGCCTAGAATCTTCTACAGATGTCTCAATGCTGTTCTTTTTTCCCTTATTCTTTTTTTGCATTTCAAAGTTCTAAGATTAAAGACATAGCCCTTGTTTAGAAACTGTAAACATCTAGTTTTCCGCTTGACAACATAACTTTTCAACATGGCTTTTTTCAACATGAACTCACAGCTGTGCTATGTCTCCTGATTGTGTTCCAGCAGGCACTGGACAACCCCAGTTTAAAATGTGTGCTCATCATCTTCGGTCGGTTTTTAATTCGGTTAAGTGATAGAGTGAATTAACCTGACTGACAACTTTTTAAATGAAAACATATCCTTAACCTACAGCAACGTTTTCTCCTTTTCTACCCTGATCTCATTCCAAACCGCATCCTCCAGAGGATTAATTCTACAGAAACATGTCACTTCAGTTGGATGGCTGAGATGATAAGCTGAGTACATTATCATCTCACTAGGTCCTCACTAGAACCCTGCATATTGATCAAAGATCCTATGAATATCACTGACTGCGTGTTGGAGGAAATGGATAAGGGAAGTGATCCATGATGACTTCCATTCTTACAGTGTGAGCAGGTGTCTTGAAACACATCATCTCAAATAATAAGATGCAGGATGTCAGTGCCTTTTAAACACAGAAATCGGGGTGAATTCGTTCCACAGTGAGCAACTATGAATGGTAGAGTGGAGTCTGGACGGTTTTACATTTCCAGAAATGCAATAATTTAGAGCAACCTTAACGTATTTATGTCCTGCAGAAAAAAGTTTGCAGTCCAAGCCTTTCTTTAGTGGTCAGAAGTTGCAATGAGTTCAATGGGACTTATTCCCTTGTAAGTGTGTTTAGGACCACAGCCCTATTTTATTTATATACTGTATATATTTTTGTGTATATACAGAACCCTAACCAGCTCAAAGTGTGCCAGGGACACACCCCTAGCGCTGCCGCCATGCACCCTGTGCTGCCTTGCCACAACCCCCAGTGTCTGAAATTACTCCATTTAGGAGCATACTGGATGCAAGGAAGGGAGGGTGAGCAAACAGCGTGTCACTCCCCCCCCCCCCCGCACCGAAGTAATCAGTGTCCACTGGGCCTGCCTCCCCTCCCGGCACCATAAGTATGCTTTTGTGTATATATGTAAAAGATCAATTAAGAAAAGGCCACTGCTCAGTGAATGAGCACATTCTTTGAACACAAAAGGTCTCAGGCTCAATTCCTGGTATCTCCATTTAGAGCTAGGTCAGCTTCATTCAGCCCCATATGGTGTGGGGCGGAAGATGAGGCAGCAATGCCCCGCCAGGGCATTTAACAAGCGCTACTGCTGAACCTGTAAGTGAACAAACACAACCCATGTGTGGGTGTGGGTGGTTGGTGAGTGCTTGTACACAGGTTCAGCAGCAGTGGCTGTGCTTTTCAAAGGTGCTGCCTCACCTTCCACCCCTGTGCCACTGCCTGTATTGGAAAAGGCAGGGGATACCCCGAGGAGTGAGGGAACGGTATCAGCAATGGCCCCTTGTCCCAGATAAGCCAGGGATTGTAGAGTTAACCCCCAAGGTCTTTGCAAGCCTCGGGAGCACAGCTGTAGGCTGATGAGGCCCCTGGCTATGAAGGTAGGCCAGCACAGGTGCAGATGGGTGTGGCTGATGGTAAAACCTGCCCAACAACAGACACTGATTGGCTGGCGTCAGTATAAAGTGGGAGGCAGGCGCTGGAGAGAAAGGATCTGGGTAGGTGCTGGAGGAGGGCACCAGGTAGGTGATGGATGGATGGATTGGGACTGACTGATGGAGTGCTGGCTGGACTGCCTGCCTGAAGGACTGTTGAACAGACTGGATGGATGGATGGACTGACTGGCTAAAGGAAGGTAAGCTTATTGTGGGAAATTATTGGGAACTGTTGTATGGCTGCCATGTTGTTGTGGCTTAGGCAAGCTGACTGCCTATTGTTTGGTGGTGTTAGACGTGGGGTAGTTTGGAGCTAAGCCAGTGATGAGGGCAGTCTGGAGGAGGCTGGCCAGCCAGTGATCCCAAGCAAAGCTGCTGGAAGAGAGGAGGCCCAGTGGGTGACTGAACCCCCTCCCTCTTGCCTATCTCTGAGGCCACTCTGGAGGGGAAACTAGTTAGCCTAGTGTGGGCATTAGGGCCCTTGGGGAGGCCCAGCAGGGAATTTGGCAGAACACTGCCTTAATTTATTTCAGTGGTTCCCAAAGTCCTACTCGGATGTTGGGACTGCTGTGAGTGCTTGCAGGGGCAGGGGCAGGGGCTGGGGAGGTGTCCCAACAGCACCACAGCAATTGCAACGCCACAGGCACCCTGGGACAGTTTAATGTACCTGGGGGTCAGGTGGTCCTCCGCAGCATGGCGGGGGCTGCAGTCCCCACCCCGTGTCTCCCTGAAGTGAGCAAAAACTTCCTTTTCTGCTCAAAAGCGCACTTCTGATTTTCATGCAAAAACAGGAAGTGTACTTTTGAGCGCAGAACAGAGCTTTTACTCACTTCAGGGAGGCCCGCACAGGGGGGCTGCAGAGCCCCCGCAATGCTGCAGAGGGCTCCCAACCCCCCAGTCACGTTAAAGTGTCCTGGGTGCCCACAGCACTGTTGGGCCACTCAAAACTGGGTTACTCCCCTTTTGAGTGGGTTGTGACCCACACTTTAGGAAGCACTGATTTATTTAAATGTTTTATAGCCTGCCTTTCCTTGTGCCTGAAATTTGTATTTGTTGCTGCCAAGCAGACAGTATAGATCTTGATCAACTAATGGGTTTACTCAGTAGATGGCAGTTTCATCATATAGTGTATGTGTGTGAAAATTACACTTCACCTGATCAAAGGACCTCCAAGGTAGCTAATAACATTTATGTAAACAAGGAAAAGGTACACCACAAAAGGCATGCTGCCCATGCCTATGCATGTCTACTCAGAAGTAAGTCCCATTATAATCAATGGGGCTTGCTCCCAGTTAAGTGTGGATAAGATTGCTGCCAAAATCATGGTCACCACTTTCAAAATAGCCACCCCCATAAAACTGGATGTCTCTTTTGGTCTCCAGCCCAGCCCTGTACCTGGTTGATTTCCTACAGCTCCTTTGACAATGGCAAGACAAATACCTACCAAATGGTATCAGGCACTTGCTCTCCATGTAGGTTTTCTAGAGTGGAAGGTACATAGAGGAACTGCTCTGCCAGTCTTGAAGGTGCTTTTCCATCAACACTGCAAAAATCTGAGACAGTGGGATTGCGAAGGATCAGGCACAGCCTATTTTGGAGAAAACGTTTCAAGGGTTGTCCCTAAATGCCAATTGTGTTGCTGGCCTGTTAGCTGAAGATTGAGATTCCTCCCCCTAACACCACCACTACACCCACTTGCACAGGAAAGGCAATGTGGAGCCTGTTCTGATTGGATCAGTATTTGTGGCAGAGCAGATTGGACACTGATATAGGAGCCTTAAATTTAATCCCTGCCCAGCCTCAAAGCTCCCAGTGAGCTAATCGCTATCTCTCCTGCCCAACCTTCTCCATGGAGTTGTTATATTATTTATATGAGTGAACTAAGAACGGACCAGTGCTTTGTGCAATGGAAATTATAGTCCAGGCAGGGCACAATGATCTCTCTCTCTCTCTCTCTCTCTCTCTCTCTCTCTCTCTCTCTCTCTCTC
>JAJKFI010000012.1:20131076-20159221 GCA_029204185.1 Lerista edwardsae | reverse complement strand
TCAAACATTGTCTGTTTTCTGAAGAGGGCTTCTGCCATGTATGCATACAGACTCCTTTTCACATGCACAGGCAGACAAATGGTTCCTCATTCTACCAGGGCATTTGGCTCTGTCACCCATTTCCAAGCTGCTGAGAATGGGGGAAAGGAAGGGCCTTCCCATTTCTCATGTCCTGTTTACATTCCCAGGAAAATCCACCCAAGTCAGCCCCTTCGAAACCATATCCCTGGTTGAAGAAACTGAGGGCGCAGTCCTAACCTGGAGTTAGGCCAAGTCACTTGTGCCGGCACCGTAAAGCACGTTTGCAACTTTCTCTAAGTCAGGAAGGCCAGCACAAGGACATGCGCTATCCTCCCTGAATCCGAGTGGTCCAAACATGCTCTACACTGTGTTTGCAACACCCAAGTGATTTGTGCCGGCCTAACTCCAGGTTAGGATTGTGCCCTAAGGGAGGTAAGTTTGGGGCTAGAAAAAAGGTTGTGGCACACTGCTGAGCGTAACAATAGATTCTGTGAGATTGCCTGCAAGACAGAAAGTCTCAAGCCTCCATCTGATATGAGGGGTAATGAAATGTCCAAAGCCGTGTGTGTCAAATGAACAGCAGGAGCTGAGTCACGATAATGGGAACGTGCTGGGCTATTTTTGTCCGTCGCCTATAGGCAGTCGCTTTCCATTATCAGGCCTCCTTATAGATCATGCTTATCTGTGAGGGGAAAGCAAACGGGTTAGATAATACAATGCAGACTGGACATGATGTAACAAGCCACCGCGAGGACTGCAGATTCATGGCAGCAAAGAGCGGCGAGAGGGGAACGGGAAAGGTCAGAATCAAAAGATCAAAGGAGGGCTTCAGCAAGTGAAACCTCCAGATAAGAGAGAAGGTGAAGGTGCTGCGGCTAAGCTGCTCTGGAAGCAACACCCCCTCAAACTGAATCCCAGGCTCCTCATCCCAACGAGATGGAGGTGGCCTGTAATTAGGCGGTGGTGACAGAAAGGCATGATGTGCAAGCTCAGAAACTCTCTTCTTACTACACACGGCCACTGCATTACGAAGAGGCACCAGCCCTTAAAATGGCCCTGCCTCTCGCTTTTGCAGACTTGGTACTGGAGACAGCCTGAGGGCCTTTTTCTGCTGCTAGAGTCAATTAAGCGTGCGATCCTAACCTTCAGTTAGGCCGGCACAGTTAGGCCAGCAAGGTTTGGCCGGCACAAGGGACACTAAAGCATGTTTGGTTCACCATTGGAGTCAGAGAGGCCAGCACACAGACATGCGCCATCCTCCCTGACTCCGAGAGTGGACCAAACGGGCTTTATGGTGGCCCTTGTGCCAGCCAAACTTTGCTGGCCTAACTGTGCCGGCCTAACTGCAGGTTAGGATAGTGCCCTAAGACTATTATCTGTGGTAGTTCTCCCTTGCACAGCAGCCATCACCTCACCTCATTGTCGGGCCTTTCTTTTCCAGTCTCTCAGTTATTGACATCCCAGCCCGCACCACTGGAAACACCTCTAGCCCCCCCCTCTCTCCCCAAATCATTTTGGCAACTCTTGACCCTTCTTTTTTTCTGAACTGAGGGCAGAAACAGCTCCCATCAAAACCCATTTGAAGTAAATGGAAAAGGTTCCCTTGATCACAGCGGGCTTTAAGAAGGAGCAGAAGCCCAGATCCAGAAAGGTGGCTTCCTTCCCTTTCCCCCTTTCTACCACCCTGCATCATGTTTTGTTGCACCCCAGCATCCCATTTATATTCACTCTTACCCAACACTGTTCAGTTCTATCAACGTTTTCACGTACACACAATTTTCATGTACTCGTTCATGCACACACAGGGTGGTGCCCGCCTATTTTGCACCCTAGGCAAGGTTAACTATTTGCACCCCCCAAAATGTGACGGTAAGATTAGAAATTAAAAATGCATTTTCATTTTTTATGTATGTTGTGGTTCTTATCTTCAAATAAAAAATATTAATTGTCAGTTGCATTTTTTTACATGGGTTAAAAAACCTAATCTGTATAAAACGATGCCCCTCAAAGGTCAGTATGACGCCCCTCTGAGGTTTGCACCCTAGGCAGTTGCCTAGTTGGCCGAATGATAGCACCGGCCCTTTGCAGTCATTGTGGTAGCTGATTACAGAATATTCCCTCTGGTTTTGGCAGAGACCAGACGACCAAGGATCACTGCCTATTCAAAGAGCATGAGCTCTTGCTCATGTCACATCTTGCTGAGTCAGTGGCTTATTGACAGATGGATTCTGGATACAACCATAATCAAGGAAGCGCGAAATATTAATACTGCTCCAATTTGTAGCTCAGCCCTTCCCACCAACCACTTGGCACCTTTTTTTCCTCAATCAAGGAAATAACATTTGTATACAAAGCCATACAGTTTAATCATTTGACCAAGGATTATGTCCGCAGCTCCAAGCTTGCCTGATTTGCACTTTGTGTGAACTTTAATCCTCTGCTGCAGCTCTCTGTCTCAGCTTTTTGCTATTGGATTGCTTTGAATATCGGTAGTCAAAACTTAAAAGAGGGACCTTTTCTTATCATTTTGGCAGCTGTTTGTAGATCTCCCCAGTAACATCAATTTTTTTTCCAAAGACAATAAATCCAAACGAATTCCTGATGCACAAGGGATTGCATAATGAAGACGTACAATTTCTTTTGAAGCAAAGGGGAAAAAAAATGGGCTCTTTGAAAATCTCACACTCCAGTAAGAAACAACACCATGATCCTTTCCAGAGCACTTACGTGGACTTCAGCGCGATAAGATCTGACTGCATGCATGGCTTTCTTTAATGCAGGTATTGCAAAGTTAAACTAGTGAAGCTTGAATGCTGGGGATTTCAGCTGATTTGTTTCTCATAGCTCTGGAATTGATATAATTACAGTGAGGAGCTGAGCCATTTTACCCTTGTTATCCACAGCATTACAGAATCCTGAAAGTTAATTTAGTTGGCAGAAGCCTGTTATCACAGTCATGATGAAGTCCTGCACTAGCGTCGCTAATGAAAACGCAGCCCAGTGCAGAGGGCAAAATGATGCCCTGGAAGTGATGTCACAGCAGAAAATGACGTCATAGTTGTATTTTCACTTTCCTATTTTTTGGCCATAACTTTTGATAGAATGAAGATATTACACTCCGATTTGTTTCATTGCATTCTGCATTAAATTCTGCATCAAATGGTATATAACATGATGGTATTATTCATCTGTACCAAGGTTTTCACAACTTTGGCTACTCATGTCAAGCTCAGCTTGTTGCCCCCCTAAAGCTTGTTGCCAGGTGCAATTGCATCCCCCTGCACTTCTTCAGTTATGCCCCTGAAGCCTGCAATGCATACAACATGCAAAATAGAAGCATCACACAAGCAAGCAGACAATGAGGGTTGAAAAGGCTCATCATGGGTAAGTATGAACTGCCCTAGAGCACCCAGATAAGCAGCATCAGGGAACTGATGCAGGCTTGATGGAAAAATGTGTTGGAACAGGATGGCTTGAAGGACTTTCAGGAAGGGTGCATTTTACTAGCAAAATTTAGCATGATACAAAGCACAGAGATGGACACTAAAGTGAATATACTGTACATTCTGTCATCACATTTGCTAGTGGTTTGTGCTGGCAAAGCTGATTAATTCTTGTGCTCTGCCTCGCTTTTTGTTCTGTCTGGGCTGGCCCACCCATGCGGCCAACTGAGGCCATCACCTAAGGTAGTGGATTGGCGTGAGCACCAGCTTCCACCTGCTCTTCCTTCCCCTTCCACATCATTAGATTCTGAAAGGAATAGAAGAACTGATTGGACATGGGAGGAGAGTGATAAGCTAGAGTGTAAGGGAGAGCAGGAGGTAGTGGAGAAGTGGGTAGTGGAGAAGTGGTTGACACACTACTAAAGGCGCAATCCTAAACTGAGTTAGGCCAGCATAAACTAAGCCAGCTAAGTTTGGCCAGCACAAGGAACACTATCAAGTATGTTTGGACCACTCTCTGAGTCAGAGAGGCCAGCACACAGACATGAGCCATCCTCCCTGACTCCGAGAATAGTCCAAGCATGCTTTATGGTGGCCCTCATACTGGCTAAACTTTGCTGGCTTTGCTAATGCCGGCCTAACTCCAGTTTAGGATTGCGCTCCAATTGTTGAAAATATAAAATATGGAATCATATATAATGCTGCCTACATGGCACCAGGGGGCAGTGTACTGTCCAGAGGACTAAGAGTGTACCTGTCCCAGATCCTTACTTTGTCCTTCTCACACCAGTGGGTGGGTGTGTCTCTACCTGACTCCCTTCCTTTCTCCTCCAAGCATGCAGACCTCTCTCCATAAGCACTGATCAACCAGTAGGTTGATCTGCCATGCCAGTAGGTCTCACACACCCACATAAAGGGAATAGCTCTAGGATTCCCTGCACCAAAGTTGAGGGGCTATGCAAACAACAAATGTATTCAGGTGTGCCCCAGTATCCACAGTTTCAGTATCCACGGTTTCAGTATTCAGTTTCAGAAAGTCCACTCTCTACCCAGTGATGTTGTTAAATTATTTTCACATCCTGTTGCTGTGTTCCTGTTGTCCTTCTCCGTGCACAACACCTATTTAGACGGCCACTGAGCTGCAGCCCTTCCCCCCCTACCACAGATTCCCCTTTTCTCTTTTGCCTAAACTGTTGGGGAGCTCAACAGCTGCTCTGACTTAGCCAGGGGTTGTGTAAAGTGATTTCTATCTACAGATTTCCTACCTTAAAGTCAGATATGCTGTCAGCCGGGCTCATTAATATATGTCAAGCATGTAAAGACTCTTAATTACAAGCCATTACAATAGTGTATGACTGCAGGAAACATCTGGGATGCTGGTCCATTGAGCAATCAGGCATTATCAGTTAGCCAGCTGGTATCAACTGCAGGAACAGGTTGTCAATTACTTCACAGCATCAAAAGTACTGTCAGTGGCATTCCTAGAAGGAGGGAAAATGCTACGTTTTTCAGACTCCAGAACACCTGTGTAAAGCTCAGTGCCTGTGTAAAGCTCAGCGCCTATGTAAAGCGGTCTCTCCCCTCGCCTTCAGAACCATTCACAGCCGTGAAAGCTTTAACAGCCAGGAAGGGCTCTGAAGGTGAGGGGAGAGACCGCTTTACATAGGCGCTGAGCTTTACACAGGCACTGAGCTTTACACAGGTGTTCTGGAGTCTGAAAAACTTTTGGCTCCTCCCTCTGGGAACATCACTGAGTACTGTGATGTAAGGGCAGCCCACACTTACCCTTGCATCATGCCATACATTCATACAATAGCAATGGCAAGAAGAAGGGATCTTTGCTCACCACCCCTCAGGAATCAGGTGTGCACGCTGTCAGCCTTTAGAAATAGATATCCGTACAGTTCTACCTGGGCTGCTTCTTTGCTTCTCTGTCCCAGAAGTCACATGGCCAAAGGTCCCATCCTAACTAAATCCATCCCCCTCCAATGCAGCTGTGCCAATGGATCATGTGCTGTATCCTGCGGGGAGGGGGCATTCACAGAAGTCTCCTCAAGGCAAGGGAATGTTTGTTCCCTTACCTCAGGGCCAGCCTTCAATGCCCCAATGGGTCTATTTGGATCTGTGCTAGCTCTTTTGCTGGCACAAGTTTGGGGAGAGTAAGGGAGAGGGAAGGGGAAAGGAAAAAGGGTTTGTTATCCGGAACACACTGGTGCTGCTGAGATCAGCCCCTCCCTTTCCCATTCTGCCTCCTTCCCACCCAGAAACTCCCCCATTCCTCCACCTCCCTACCCCCATTCTGCCCACCCCTCTCTGCTCCAGCTGCCAGCTTACCTTCACTGCTAGAGGTAGCTGGCACCAGCAGTGGGTCTCCAACACAGCTGCTGTGTGTGGCAGCTGACCCCAAATGACTACCCGCAGCATGCTGCTTGTGCCACCATATAACCATGTACTCTGTATGACAGCAGAACATAGTTCTGCTATGTTCAAGGGCACAGTTCAAGGGCAGCCTAATTCTTGTTAATACTGGGCTGCCTCCTTCTATTATAGGCTGTTCACTCAATTTATGGCATCTCTTAAATGGGAATCCAGGATGCAGATAGGTCTCCATATACACTCATGTTCAGGGATACCGGCGAGTCTGAATTTTGCAAAGAAAGGGCAGGGCTGCATTTGTGGGGCTTTCCCCCACAAATGTACACACATCCACGCTGTGTAGGCTTTGTAGTCTGACTGCAAAATTAACACATGCAATTAAAAATATTTATATACCACTTTCAACAAAAGTTTACAAAGCAGTTTACATAACAAAATACATGAGGAAAAATGGCCCGTGTCCCAAAACGTTTCGCAATGGGAAAAAAAAGGATAGATTGCATGCATGCATAGGCACCGGGCGGCGGGGGGGGGGGGCGCCATTGCGCGGAGTCCAGGCGCTTTTTGGCCCTCCCGCCCTCCCGTGCGCCTGGAACACTCTGAAATGGAGCTCATTCGGGTGCAGGGAAGCGTGGTAGGGAGACGCACGGGGGCAAGGCGACGTGCCGGGGGTGCGGTTTCGTCGCCTTGACATGGGGCGTGCTCCCGGCCCGGCCCACCTCTGTGCAGATCCGAGGAGGCAGCGCGGCCCCAATTCGGGCCATGTGGTCTCCAGGATGGGCTGGAGACCACCATGACCCGCCACCATGACCCACCCATGTCCCGCCCAGAACTTCCCTCCTTCGCCCTCTCCCTCCCTGTTCCAAAATGGCTTCTCTCTTGCACCGGCCGGTTTCAGCCGACGCAAGGAAGGCGCAGCGCGGGTGCAACAGGACCCCACTGCATCAATGCAATCCTAACCTGGAGTTAGGCTGGCACAGTTAGGCCAGCAAACTTTGGCCAACACAAGGGACACTGTAAAGTATGTTTGGACCACTCTCAGAATCAGAAAGGCCAACACACAGATGAGCACCATCCTCCCTGTCTCCGAGAGTGGTCCAAACGCACTTTATGGTTGCCTTTGTGCCATCCAAACTTTGCTGGCCTAACTGTGCCGGCCTAACTTCAGGTTAGGATTGCGCTCACAGTATCACTCACCATGACTTCAGAAAATGAAAAACTCTCCAGTGTTTGTGGCTCTCTTAGCTTTAGAGGGTAAGGTTTTGGTCCTGTGATCAGGTAAAAAAAAAAGGCTTAAAAGCATCCAGGTTGTATTCAGGGCTAGCCCCGCTGCTGCTTGGCTTCCTCTCTGGCTCTCCTTGAACTCCCCTGAAGCTCGGAAGACTTGCCTGCCGCTCCCCACCACCTACTCTTTCACCCACTACAAGTTCTCCAAACAAACCTCTTACCCAATCACCCAAAGCAACGCTGCTCATATAAGTGACTAATAATCACAACAATCAGGTCGACCTACCTGAGCAAAAAGCAAAAGAATGTGGTGAGTGGCACCTGGTCCTCATGGCATGAACATTCACGGGCAGCAGATTCAAAGGCAAGGCAGCATTGCATTTCCTGATCGATCCGGCATCTCTGAACTGTGTCTCTTACAGGAAGCATGGTGGGGATGGTTTTGAATTACACTGGACATTAATCCAGATGTTATAGCTGGAGAAAGGTTTTCCCAGAGATTACAGACACACAGTGCAATCCTATGCCTGTCTACTCAGAAGTAAATCCCACTGTGTTCAATGCTGCTGACTCCCAGGAAAGTGCATATTGGATTGCAGTCTTAGTTTATAGGTAAAAAGGTAAAGGTTTCCCCACGACCGAATGGTCTAGTCGTGACCGACTGTAGGGGGCGGTGCTCATCTCCGTTTCAAAGCCTGTAGAGCCGACGTTTTGTCCGAGGACAAGCTTCCATGGTCATGTTGCCGGCATGACTCTACGCTGTAGCGCACGGAACACCGTTACCTTCCCACTGAAGTGGTCCCTATTTATCTCCTTGCATTTAGGTGCTTTCAAACTGCTAGGTTGGCAGGAGCTGGGACAAGCAACGGGAGCTCACTCCGTCGTGCAGTCTTAAACTCCCAACCTTCTGGTTGGAAAGCCCAGCAGCAGCGGTTTAACCCGCTGCGCCACCACGTCCCTAGTTTATAGGTGCATAATTACATAGGTATAGTTTATAGGTACAGACCACCAATTGTCTCCCTCTCCCCAGGATAGCTGGTTAACTAGTTGTCCAGGCATGCTGTAAACCAGGACACCAGCAGAAGTGGCTCTCTGTAGGTAGAGAATGGATGTCAGGCTCAGTGCTGGGCTCCTTTTAGGTTGTGCCCATGTGATCCAAAACTACCAAAGAGGGCAGCTGGGATAGAAATTGTAGCTTTGCTGTCAAAGGCTGATGGATGTCAGGCCCCTTCGCAACGAGAATCCACCCACCCGCTGCTTCAGAGATGCCCCAGAAGGGAGGGTGCAACTTCCACCCTTTTCTTCCTCTGCTACTGTTGACCGCCCTTCCCTCTCCCTGTCACAGGGCAACACAAATATCCCATGTGCTTCATGAAAATAGACAGCCGTGCCAGAGGAAGAGTAAGGTGGGAAATGCCATGACTGGCCAGCTATTAAATCCTACACACAGCACCTGGCCATCCTAAGGATTACCCAGCATGAAAGCTGATCTCGGAATCTTGAAAGACGCTTCACACCAGCAATTGTGCCAATTGTATTTTGGAGGACTAGCAGGACACTGCTGAATGTTTGTGAATGCACCAGACATTGTGCACAAACAATCTCAAATTCCTTGAGATTCTCAACCTGGTGGCAGGTTGACAAGAAAGCCACAACCATTTAAACCTGGTTGTCTCATTGTTTTCCAAAGCAGAATGCCTAGGCACATTGTATCCCAAGGTGGCATTTGCAAAGTGGGGTCAGGCTGCCTGCCTGGGTCTTGATGTACGCAGACACAGTGCAGCCACGATAGCAACGAAGCCCAGGCTCCACAACTCAGCACAGGTAGCCCAGGCCGTTCAGTGCCGCGCTCTCCAGCAGAAAGCAGCAGCGCCTTTGCAACATGTCTCTCCCGAGCATCTCGCCTTGCCTCCCACCTCAGGCTGTGCTGCAAGACTCCTCTGGTATTTTCATTCACACACAGGCTGCTGCCAGAGGAGGAGGAGACAGCTGAGAGCATATGCTAAACAAACACTTTCATGAGGGTTTGCCCTTGCCAGAGGCAATGGAGTGTTGATGGCCTGACCACTCCTCTCCCGTCAATGAGCCATCTCCCTCCCGGATGATGTCAGAGGCCTCCTGCACTCCAACAGGATTGGCTGTGTGTGGCTTGCAGGGGTTGGCTTAGCTGAAAGGTGAATGTGCAAGGAAGCAGCTGGGCGGAGGTGTGCAGCCCGAGTGGAGTGTCTGCGGCAGGCACAGGCTGTGGGGCTTTCTTTGCCGAGGCAGAGGAGTTTTCTCCCTGCAGAAATAAATACAGACAAGCCAGCAGCTTGTGGGGTTGGCTGTTCTGGGGCAGGACCCTTGGATGTCAGATCCATGAACAGGAGGAGCAGACGAGAGTGAGCACGAGGAAAGGAAGTGGCATAACTGGGTTTCTCTCTCCAGAACTCTGAACACCTGGATCTGCTATGCCCACGGAAATCTCCCGTGCGGTGAGAATGCACGCCATCTCCGGCTTCCACTCCTCGCTGACGGTGCGGCTGCTCAACAAAGGTCCCGAGTACCTTCGCAAGCAGATGGAGGCAGGCACCCCTGGCAGGAAGAGTGCAGTGGAAAGGCTGGCGGCAGACAAGGCCAAGTATGTCAAGAGCCAGCAGGTGATCAGCGCCAAGCAGCAGCCGGCCACGGCCCTCAACTCAGCTTCCAAGGGAAGCAGCAACTGCTGTTCTGGGGAAAGCAGGTCAGTCAGCGGTAACGTGGGTGAAGGGAAGGCTGCCAAATCCAAGGTCCAGGCCATGCAGGCCGACCCTGCTCCCCTCGAGCGCGGTCCCCTCATCGTAAAGCGCAGCAGCGCCAAGAGGCAGCTGAGACCCGATTCCTTAGTGATCTACCGCCAGAAATATGAGTTTGTGAGAGGGCAAAGCGCTGAGAGCACCCACGGGAGCTTGGTCCGAAGACTGTTCCAGGGGTCCTTCAAGGAAAAGCAGCTGGCCCCTGAAGCCTCCAAAGTCATCCTCAAGGAAGACGTCGCTCCTGGCACTGAGGGGACGGCCTTGACTGGAGATGCGAGCCAGAAACCTGAGGTGGCGGGACAGAACCTGCCTTCGAGCGCAAGCCCAGCAGCCGTTCTCACCAACAGATGTAAGAATGCCTCCAACCTGAGTGTGGCGCCTTACGAGGTCAAGGAGGTGAGGCGGAAAGGCCTCCATCGGTCCCAGTCAGACATTAGTTCTCGGTATTCAAAATCCTTCTCGGAACTGGACACTTTCTTTAAGTACTGTGGCTTGGAGCCTGAGGTAATAGAGGACCTTGGCCAAGAGAACTTTTCTGTGGCTTCTGATAACATCTCTTTCCGGATCCGCAGCATCAGTGTGGCTACCTCAGAAAGTGACTTCACGAGGCACAGTGGCGACGACAGGCTGCTGGAAGAAGAACTCACGGAGCAGGCCCCCGCTGGGACGTCAGTGATCGAACGCAATGCCCGGATAATCAAATGGTTATACACATGTAAGAAGGCCAAGGAGGCTAACAGCATGCTACAGGACTTTGCGTGAAGACTGCTCATTGCACAATACGTTGTATTCAGGTAAGTACAAGGGGTGTGTGTAAGCCTAACAATGCCAGCTTTATATTAGCATATGTTCCTTTCAGTATATGGAGGACGGCCTCCCCTCACAACAAGCTCCGTCATCACTTCAAATGGTGCAGTGGTTTGAGAGTTGGGCTTGGATCTGGATGAGCCAAGATCAAATCCCCACTCAGCCATGAAGTTTTCTGGGTGACCTTAGGCCAGTTTCACTTTGTCAGCTGCCTCACCTACCTCACAGGGTTGTTGTGAGGAAAAGAGGAGGGGAGGAACTATGTACACCATCTTTAGCTCCTTGGAGGAAGGGCGGTATAAAAATGTGAATAATAAATAAGTTTGTGTGGGACTAACATTCAGGGTGCAATCCTAAACTGAGTTAGGCCGACATAAGCTAAGCCAGCAAAGTTCGGCCAGCACAAGGGCCACCATAAAGCATGTTTGGACCACTCTTGGAGTCAGGGAGGATGGCGCACGCCTGTGTGCTGGCCACTCTGACTCCGAGAGTGGTCCAAACATACTTTACGGTGTCCCTTGTGCCAGCCAGACTTTGCTGACTTAGTTTCTGCCGGCCTAACTCAGTTTAGGATTGCGCCCTCAGTTTGTCTGCAATACTAAAGTACATAAAAAATCAAGAACATAAACAATGTTGTCAAAAAGGGAGGGTATAGAAGAGGCAGATCTTGATCAGACCCTTAATGGCTATATTTTGAGTTTCCAATTCTATGCTGACAAATGTCACCAGTAAATTATCTGGTTCTTAGAAATTTTGCTTTGCCCCTCTCCTCCTCAATGTGGTCTTCTTCGGCTTGGAACTGACTTGTTCAAAGCTGTGCTGCGATGGGGGATCACAACCTCAGAAGGAAGTTAAAGTGAGTGTTTACAAGTCACGTCTGCCGTCTCCAGCTTCCTGCTTAGCAAATGGCTTATTTGCAGCAGTCTGTACTAACTTAACAGAAAACCTAGAAATTTGCTCAAGCCTTAATTATGGCTAATTAAGGAAAACCAAAGCAAACTGAAAGTCTTTCTGTTTAGGAGCTGTCCGTTTTGTTCCTTGCTCCCCTCTCCTTATCTCCACATGCAAGCAAGCGGTGGTCAATTCATGTTTGCCGTTCTCTCCTCCTCTCCCAAACTTCCTTCCACTTGAAGTGATGAGTAGGTGACATGCTCCTCTCACCCTCCTATCACTGTAATAGCTTGTGCCAGCCGTTTCCTGGCATTTCACATTCTCTGATGGGCTGCAATGTGGAATTTCTCTTGCTGCTCAGTTTCATTTAAATCGTGTTGCCTCTTACTGGGAGAAGGACAATGATATGGCTGCACTCATTACATGCAGAAAGTAGATTTGGAACATTAGGGATGCAATCCTCTCTGCAGTCTCACTTGAAAGCAGGCCTCACTGAACTTGGTGGGATTGCATTCCAACTAAACATGCATAGGATGGGCTTGTGACCTGTGCTTCTAGACATGCATTTTTGCAGGTAGATTCCACTGCAATCGGTACTTACATCCAGGTAAATTGATTACAGCTGAGTAGCTTTTCTGTAACTGCAGACCAGGGGGCCAGTCCTATCCAGTTTTCCAGCACTGTTGCAGCCATGCCAATGGGATGTGTGCTGCATCCTATGGTGGGGGTGCAGTCACAGAGGCCTCCTTCAAGGTAGGGGAACATGTTCCCTTACAATGGGGCTACATCTGTGCTAGAAAGTTGGATAGGATTGGACCCTAGGTCTACAATGAGAGCTTAAAAAGATAGCTCCTTTTGTAAAAGGCCTGTTCACACAGTTTTAGACCTTGCTTATACCATTGTCATTTTAGAGAGGGTTCGTTCAAGTAGTCCTTTCCCTCTACACTGAGCACGCATGGTGCATTCTCAACTATGTGTATGTCCATACCCATGTTGGGAAATATTACTGTGATGAACAAGGCAATACAAGATATAGTTACAGGGATTCCCAAAACCATGGTGACTGGACAGGTGCAGGTACAGCCCAGTTTATAACAGTGTTATCTCCTGTGATGGTGGACATGTACATCACCGAACACAGACAATGGCTTCTCATTTCAGAAAACGGACTGATCCTGAGTCTAACTAGCAAGTGGTGCACCAAGGCAAGGGATTGATTTAGTGCAAATAAGAAAATGTTTCTAGGTACATGCAGCAACATAGCATGACCCGCCCCATGCTGGGTTCAAGACCTTGCCTTGTGCCCCCATGCTGTGACATCATGAAGGCAGGGAAAAGTGTGTGGTGCCTCCTGCTGCCGCCGCCAGGGGAGGCTTATTTTTCTTAAAGGTAAAGGTTTCCCCACGACCGAATGGTCTAGTCGTGACCGACTGTAGGGGGCGGTGCTCATCTCTGTTTCAAAGCCTGTAGAGCCGATGTTTTTGTCTGAGGACAAGCTTCCATATTCAAGTGGCCAGCATGACTATACGCCATAGCGCACGGAATGCCGTTACCTTCCCACCGAAATGGTCCCGATTTATCTACTCGCATTTAGGTGCTTTCAAACTGCTAGGTTGGCAGGAGCTGGGACAAGCAATGGGAGCTCACTCCGTCACGCAGTCTTGAACTCCCAACCTTGCGGTCAAAAGCCCAGCAACAGCGGATTAACTCGCTGCGCCACCAAATTTTTGCACCCCTAAGAATTTTGTGCCTGGGGTCACAGCCCCACTGCCCTCCCTCACTACACCTCTGGGTATATGACACCTGGTAGCCTGCTACACATCAGATGTCCTTCCATAGGCAGGCATAGTTTAGCACAAATATGATAGTAAGCTTGCAGGGCAGGAGGAGTTAGGTACATAGTGCTGGGTACAAATGTATATAGTTTGAGTACTGAGCCTAGATTTGGATGGTTCCTGTTTTGGGCAAGGGTCCAAAACTCCTTAGAGAACTGAGCTCAAGCAACCGGTTCAGCCTGTTTGAAGTAAAAGTCAGCCATGATAAGTATTGATTGGCTGGCCCATGTGAGCAGCCAATGTAATCATGAAGTTATTTCCCATTTGCCATTGAGAGCAATGATTCAGGTTTACAATTGGCTTTCTTTGAAAGAAGGCACAGAATAAGCATTTAATCAGGTCTGTTAAGCCAGGTGTCAGATTTTTGTTTTGTTTTCTTTTTAACTTGAAAACATGTCCAAAGCACAGGGAGAGGGTGAAAATTGGTAATAGATTTAGGTGTAAGTATCATTAGAGGAGCAGTGGGAAGCAGAGCTCACCCCACAGTTGAAAAAATGCACCAACCCATGTAGGCACGTAGGTGTGCATGCATCCTTAAATTGGGATGGAGCAGGCGCCCATTCCTTGCCAATCTAATGAAAGCCTTCCCCACACCAATTGCCAGGACCTGACCATGAGCCATCATTGGTATATGGTGCAGCTCTACTCAGAGTACCAACAGGTTTCCCCCCAAACACAATTAGGTTCCTGTACCCACTTTAGACTTGAAGGGAGAAAACGCCGGGAATAATTTATGCTGCAAACTCACTTGGCTCACTGGGTATTCTCAGGTGGAAGGATGTGCAGTAGCAGCATTTCACTGGGTCCCCTTGAAATGTGCCCTCAAGATGTAGAGGGAGCTCATTGACTGAAGGACCTACAGGAAAGGCATTCAGAGGGAGAATAAATGCAGGAACAGGAAGTGTTCTTTCTTTGTTTACATATCATGAATTATTGTGACTCACCATGTGCACATTAAAGAGTATAATGACGAAACTTGCATCAGGTGTTGGGGGCAAGGTTCTCATAGAACAGAGCCTCACAGGGATCAATTTGCAAATGAGTGACCAACTGCCAAGTAGCTCCCTTTCAAAAAAAAAAAAGCCCTGCCAGCTCAGTGCTTCCATTAGCTCCTTTCCTCCTGTCTTCCATTATCTCAGATCTGTGTTTACTGACTTCAGTTTCCAAAGGTACAATCTGCAAGCCATTGGCAAAATGGAAATATTGGCATTCCCTGGTATCCGCTGGAATTCCGTTCCAGACCCTACCGTGGATACCTGAAACAGTGGATGCCTTTTTAAAGATAGGGGAACACCAGTGGTTTTGCTGCAATAAGGTAAAAAAAGAGATTTGTTTCATGTTCCCCTATCTTTTTAATAGGCATTCCAGTATCCATAGTATCCGTGGATAGCTGAAACCATAGAAAACAAATCAGTGGATATTGGGGCATGCCTGTATTCACTTGCTCCATGTGTGATAGTGTAGACAGCTACTGAATAGCAACTGAGGAAGGAGAGAGACCTTCAGTGGACAGGCGTCCAAGTATCCATGGATAACTGAAACCAAGGATACCAAATTAGTGGATACCGGGGCACACTTGTACATGAATTATATTTTTGGACCCTGCATCCCAATGAAGGAATTGTTTGAATGGAATCAGTCTAGACCACCATGTTATTTGGCTTCTGAATATAAACATACATAGTAGCCTTATACTGAGCCAGACAACTGATCCATTCTGCTCAGTATTACAGGAATATACATTGATGGGCACCAGCTGCTCACCAGGATCTCAGACAATGGTTCTGGAGGTCTGTCCACCTGGAACTTTCACGACTGAACTTGCCATAGCTTGATCACAGCCCACTCCAATATCAAGGTTCAAGAACTGCGCTACATCCATATCGATCAAAGGTGCAACCAAGTCTCCTTGCTTAATTCTTACTGGGTTAGCTGTGAGTGAGCACAAGGGAATGAATTCATAGCCTCACATGGAAGATCCCTGGCTGTGGGGTTATTTTTTAAAGCAGTAATGTTTGACAACTTCTGAGCAGAAACATACAGTTAAATCAGCACAAGCACTTTGCCCTCAAGTTAGCAAAATTCAGATGCCTGAGGTTGGATTCCCATGAAGTTTGTTCATGGGAAAAACAGCTAATATTTTTTTCCAGCATCTATCCAATAGGGGTTTCACCTCTCTCACAGGAAATAAAAAAGGACCCTCCCACACATGGTTCACATGTATGTGGCACTCATTTGTATGTTCACCATTTGAAATGATCTAGTAAGTTTGAGCATTAAAAAAAAAAGCTCAGCCAGAGGTCCAAAACTCTCTACCAGCACCACTTTCACAGGCATATCAGGACACTATGACACTCAGTGCGCAATCCTAATCTGGAGTTAGGCCGGCACAGTTAGGTCAGCAAAGTTTGTCTGGCACAAGGGCCACTGTAAAGTGCGTTTGGACCACTCTCAGGGTCAGGGGAATGGTGCATGTCTGTGTGCTGGCCTCGCTGACTCAGAGAGTGGTCCACACATACTTTATGATGCCCCTTGTGCTGGCCAAATTTTGCTGACCTAACTGTGCCGGCCTAACTCCAGGTTAGGATTGTGCCCTCAGTGAGCCTTCCTTCCAAGTCATGATGCAGCCTGTTATCTAGAAAGATAGGCTCCCAACACTGTAAGTTACTGAAACAGTATTGCTCTATCAAAACCATTTTTAAATCTCTCCGATGTATTTGGCTAAGGGCAAAACATTAATAAGGCTGGTAATTACAGTTTTATACCATTACTGAATGCTCCAAAATGTCAAGACAGATCCCCACAACTACACACCTGGAACAGATATATCATACACCATGTAGCCCAAACCTATTCATGTTTTACTCAGCGTAAGTCTCAGGCTATTCCATGGGGATGACTTCCAAGTAATTACAGAACTGCAAGTCTAGTTCTTTGTATTCACTTCCTCCCTTCCAGAAGTTCTTATGATGTAAGCTGAAAATTGGAAATTGTGCATGGTGTTCTGGAGATGTATAGGAGCAAGAGCAGGATAAGAGGCATAGGAGAAAGTCCGTCCTTAAATAGGGCTGCTGCCAAATGTCCAGTAATTCTTCGTACAATTAAAAAGTTGTTTTCCAGGAATGTTTGACCCTAGTTCCAGACAAACCAAAGTCTTTTGATGAACAAGCACATCATGGGTGTATTTGTCTGGTCTTTGGTGTTGCCCATAGGTTAAGGGCTGGGCGCCATTAAAAATCTTAGATGAGAGATAGCTCAGTGTGCTTGCATATATCCAGAGTACAGAAGTAGCTAAGGATGGGCAAAGCCAAAGAACATCTTTCAAAGAAAGCAAGCTGGCTGGGATCGTCTATGTATGTTACATCACAGAGGCCATCCTCCTACTCCTCCAGAATCCTTTAGCAGGGATTGTTTGACCGTCCTGGTTCTTTTGTGGTGTCCTTTAAAATTCTTTACTCTTTGGCATGTGGTGAATGCTCTTTTTTTTATATGGGGAAGGGAGAGCAGTAACCAATGCACGGGTCGTTTGTCCAGTATTACTAGCAATCCTTCCTCCCAACAATCCTATTGGATGGACTGCAAAAGAATGCCTTTCACTATCTGTACACAGATAAACAAGAGAAAGTAGTATTGAGGCTGGATCATGGTATCCAAGTAAAGTCCACAGTCCATCCTTTAACTCAGGGGGTCTCCAAACCTTTTGGCATGAGGGCCGCAACAGATACAAGAGCATTTAAATGGTGACCCCGGTATCTGTGGGGCTCTGGAACAGAAGTCAGTGGTGGGATTCAAATAAATTAACAACCGGTTCTATGACGTCATAGCCGGAGCCCAAAAAAAACCCAAAGCCAGCCGAGGTAAGCGAGTGGGCGGGGCCCGGCCATTTAACAACCGGTTCTATAGAACCTGGGCGAACCCCCTGAATCCCACCACTGACAGAACTCTAGTGGATATCGAAGTTGCACTGCATTGCTCCCCCCTCAGCAGGTTGCTGTGGGCCGGCCCCACCCCCCTGCCAAGGGCAGAATAAAAATCTTCTGGAGAGCCGGATTTGGCCCATGGGTTGGGGTTTGGAGACTTCTGCTTTAATCCAACAGTTAACTCAGTGGCTCAGAAAGGTCAATCTGTTGGGCTAAGCTAATAAGAGTCGGAGCTTCACACTTCACACAGTTGACCTTGAAAACTTGCTAAAGGCTTCTGGAGGACACAATGCTCAGGTCATCTGAGCACCTATTGCCTAATGCCAAACAACACATGTGGGAGTCTAGGGAAAATTATGAAAAAGTTCTGAAGGCAGAAAGTTCATTCTTACTTTCTTAAAACAACAACAACAACAACAACAACAACAGCCCAATAACTGTTTTCTGTGAGGTCAGGCAATTTGTTTTGTTTGTCTTTCCACCTTTGATCCATCCATTACAGAGTTGTGCTCTAAAGCAGGGGTGTCAAACATGCCTGAAGATGCTAAGCAGGATCAGCCTTGGATTGGCCTTGGATGGGAGCCTGGAATTCACTGACAGAGCTTGTGGAGGAATGGGAGGAGTGTGGAGGAGTGAGCTGACAAAAGAACTGGCCAAGGTGTGATCTGTGGTGGACTGTGAAGGCTCAGAAGGTGCAAGAGTGCAGCCAGAATCAGGACCACACATTGAAAGGGAAACATCTGAAGAAATTGAGGGTTCTGTGAATGGTACATAGAACAAGAATTGTAAAAACCCCAATTGAAAAATGGGGTTTATGAACAGCCTGCCCATGTAAACCGCCTTGAGTCCAGAGAAATCTGGAGAAAGGCAGTATAAAAATACATAAAATAAAATAAACAATAAGGCAGATGCAGCCCCCGGAAACTCTTCATCTGGCCCTCGTTATAAATGGGCTGTCCCAGAGCGGCCCTTTCAGCAGTGCTGCTTCTGCTGAGGTGTCATTTCGCAGAGCACCTCTCAGCTGTTGAGCTGCTAAGTGATGCCTCTTTCAGTGGAGCTGCTGAAAATGGCAGCCAGCATAAACGGGCTTTCCCATATCTTGAAAATATGGTCAAGATTTGCACTAATTCTCTTCTGTCATTTGCAGCAAATGAGTTTTTCTGTGAGAAGAAACTGCTTCTTTCTGGCCATCAGCTGCTTAATGATGTCACTTCCTACCTAGTGATGTCATTTCTGCTCCTCAGCAGGTATTGTCAGAATACCCATAAGTGCTATTCAGCCCACAATAAGGACAGAGTTTGACGCCCCTGCTCAAAAGCCTTGCTGCAGTTTGCATCAAAAAGTGGTGCTCAGTGTTCTTCCTGTGGGTCTCCTAAGACCTGCAATGACAACATGGACAACAGTTTCTTTAATCCATTCATTGGGGAACAGCCACTAGATGCCACAGAGGATGAGAATCGGCCCTTAGTGGCAATGCAGAAAAGTCATTTCTTCAGGTGTCGCTTGTCATTTCAGAGGGCAGCAGGACGTAAAAAGTTGCACAAAGTAAAATCTTTTTTTCCATGCAAATTAATAAAGGTTGAGAAGTGCCATCCTATGTTTCATCTCATCTTCCTTTTAAGGGAAGAACTAGTGCTCAGAGCAATCACAAGATTCCCAAGCCCATTTTCTGCTGACAGCCTGGAAGCATTTGTGAGCAAAAGAGGTAGGCAGCCGAGGGTGCATAATAACCTCCCCCTCCCAATGGTGGGAGGTCAACAAGGTGTCTTGCTTCTCACACAGGTGAGCTTGCAGTAGAGCAGCCCTTGCAGTAGAACAGCTCCAAAATGGAGCCTGGTGAGGTGTGGTGGGGGCAGCCCAGGGGGGGGGGAGGTGGCCACGGGGGGGGGGGCCTCCTCAGATCTTGCCCTGGCACAGAGCTTTGGCTGGGTCCTTGACTGCTCCCTCCCTCCACTTGTCATCCCCCCCCCCACCAAGGATGCTTTTCTCTATTTGACTAGCAAGTACGGTATAGGACTCTGAGCTTATGAACAGCAGCTAGGAGCCAGATTTGAAGAACGGGTGGGCAGGGGAAGAATAAAGCAGCCCAGCTGTGGCATCAGAAAAATATATATATTTTTTGATATATATATATCAAATACTCATGCTTAGAATGATGAGCCTTATTGTAATTTGCAGTTTATGATTCAGCAATGGGCGAGTTAAGCTACTCGTCAGGCTTCCTTATCTACTCCAAACACCACTTACGAACCACCACCACCACCATGGCCATTGCTTCTTCCTCCTATAGCTCAGGAGAGCAGGTGCAGAACAATATAAATCTCAAGCCTTATTCAGCTATTTGCTTTGCATTGGTATTAGTTATGAGGGCCCTGATGCTGGATATCCAATAAGGATATCTGAATATTCTTTGCAACTAATATTCTGAATAATGGGAGCAACTAATTTCAAACTTTGTACCCGCAGATGGTAACGTATGTAATCCAGGCATAGTTTTGCCATGATGGGAACTTCCTGACATGAAACAACACATCCTGCCTTCTTGCAAACATTGGCAGCTGGCCAGAGAGCAGACAGAGATTCCTGTATCTGCTAACAACTTTATCAGGCCCTTCAGTTTGAAAGAAACACGACAAGTAGACAAAATCATTATTGTGGCCAGGAGCCAAGTACATATTAAAACACCCCAAAGCAGACAAATACCCTAGAAATACCCTGGCAGACAAATACCATTAGAAAATAAAGTCATATACTTTTTTCGCACCAGAGATCTCTCCTTGATCTCCTCGCTACAGTTTACACATTGCTGCAGTTGTCTTCTGTGCTTGATGCACACTGTATTAGTACTCTCACCTGTCTTGACAGGTATTTGAAATGGTGTGCGCTGGCTAGTAAACCGACCGCAATAGGCTTAAAAAAAAATCACCTTAAGAAAGTTTAACCAAATTCCACAATGGAGCTGGTTGTATAACAATAGTTATACCTGAAAAAAAAATATGTATGTAGATTTACTATGAGGACAGGTCATTTACTATGATGTATCCTCACCAATTTACTATGAGAATAGGTCACAGGTCAGCACATTTCCTAGGAGGACAGGTCATTATGATGATGGGGGAATGGAAGCTGTGCACTGGCATTTTGTGCCCATTTGCATGTACAATACAGTATTTGCTTACATATGCGTTAAAGTCAAGCTGCCCCTTGCTGAGCTGTGCAGGCAAATCTAGTACATTGTTACAGAAATGTATTAGAAGAACTCTAGTGAAATGGTTCTCAAATCTTTTAGCACTGGAATCCACTTTTTAGAACGACAATCTGTCAGGACCCACCAGAAGCGATATCATGGCTGGAAGTGGCATCATCAAGCAGGAAAATTTGACACCTCCCATTCAACGAAATCAAATCAAATTTAGGCTGCAATCTTATCCACATTTACCTGGGAGTAATTAACTATAATGGGACTTACTTCTGAGTAGATAAGCATAGGGTTGGGCTCTAAGTGAGTAAATTAAAAGTTCACAATACGTATTAGTTTAAAAATATTAAAACCATCCTAACTCACCCAAGCAGTTGCTGAAAAAAAAATTCCCCAAACATCTCAAAGGCTGCAATTCTATCCATACTTACCCAGAAGTAAACTCTATTGACTATCAAAGTTAAAAGCATATACATAGTAGCATGTTGAAAGTAACATTTCCCCAAATGCAGTTGCATACCATGATAGCGTCAAGTGTCATATATTCAAAATAAAATACACACTGAAATGAATTGAGACCTGCCTGAAATTGGCTTGCGACACACCTAGTGGGGGGGGGGAATGACAAGTATGACAAACACTGCTCTAGTGCAGTGGTATTCAAACTGTTGGTCAGGACCCACTTGGTGGGTCGTGACCTGATGTCAGGTGAGTTGCAGAAAGCTAGGAACAGCCATCTTGGATGCTGCAGACCTGCCTTTACTCTTACTATATTCCTTTTGCAAGTGTTAACAGTTTGAATTTTCGAGTGAGGGTTTTTTAAATTTTGTTTTTAGTTCAGTGCTTTTCCATAATATTTTGTCCTAATCTTGCTTTCTGTCAGGGATGTTTCATAGTTATGCAATTGCTGCAGTCTAAGAATGCCAGTTTGCATTCCAGGAGTGTCTTTTTATTATTTCACAATGATGGCGCTTCCTGCTTGATGATGTCACTTCCAGCTATGACATCACTTCCAGATTAATGTCACTTCTGGTGGCTCCCAGCACAAGTGCCATTCTAAAAAATGGGTGCTGGTTAAAAAAAAGTTTGAGAACCACAGCTGTAGTGCATACATGTACACTAACCGTTCCAAGGCATCTCTCCAGAACAAGCTAAGGACTCCCTCTGGTAAAGAAGGATAGTAGGAGAATGTGCAGAAACAGCACACCAATCAGACTCGGTAGCAACAAGGGTTGTACATGTTTGGCCTCCATTTTGAAAAGAGGTACTGCTATGCTTTATTTCATACCAATAATGTCCTCACCGCGGCTGTTACTTGCCATCATTTGGTCCACCTGCACTGCAGGAGCTGGAGTTTCCCTCTTCCCTACATAAAGGAATTTTCATGTGGTTTATCACAACACTGTAATAACATGATACACTTTGATCTGTTAATTAAAAGGAAAGTCTGACTCTGATGTTTGGGCTCCTGCAAAACTTAACAAGCTAATTATGTTACCTGAGCAGCAGCAGCAGCAGCAGCACATCCAGATCAGGGCTTGCAGGAAGCCGTGTGTGGCCGTTTTATTCTTTACTTCTGTACTGTAGTCTTGATCCAAACTGATTTTCCCCAAAGAGGATGATTAACCCTGACAGGCTGCTTAACATTTGCTATTGCAAACCATCTGGACGTACTGCTACCACTCAAGTAATGTTCGATTGTTACAAGCTTGTTAAGATCGTTGGGATTCTCAGGAGCAGCGGTGGTCTGCCATTATGCCATAGGGCAAATGCCGCTGGGCAGCAAGCCCGTGGGCTGTTCCTGGTCCTCCAGAAACCATTTGGCAATACTTCCGGTTTTTGACAAAAACTGGAAATATTGTTCAAAAGCCGTTTGAAAGCATTAGAATGCTTTCAGAGGGCGGCAGGATGTCAAGTGAGGCTCCTTACCACCAGGTGAGTTGGGACAGCAGTGGCAGTGGTGGCAGAAGCCTTGAGGGGGCAGCAGCCTGCGGTCCTAGCCCCTGGGCAGCAAACGGGCCATGTCCACAACTGTTCAGGAGGCATGTGATTTATTTATTTTTAATTAGCAAAGCCAGGTGTAAAACGCTTTTACAATGCTGCGATAAGCTATACATACACATCTCTTGGTAGGGTAGGCAAGGGAAACACTACTTCCTGGAGCACAGGTGAATCAAATGGGGTCAGGCAGAAGAGGGGGGAAAAAGCCTCCCTGTGTCTGAACCACAACTTGTGGTTTAATGCACAGTTTAGTTTGGCCTCATGAAAATGAGCATTATCCAAAGCAGGATGTTCAAATAAATGGAGTTGGGTGTTTTATACAAGGAAAGCAAACAGTGATTGCAGAATGGGGGCTATATGGAGATGGGAAAGAAGCTTGTGGGCAGTCAGGCATCTTGACTCAAGACACTGGGAGTCCTCCATGGCGTTTCTTTATGATGCTCCTGACCAGGAAGTGCTCCTGACCTAGAACTCCTTTAGCTTAGCTTGGTACTTTGCATTGTCTTGAATATGGCTGCTCACCACTGGATGATGTTAATAGCCACATTTCAGGTGATGGGTGTGGTGCCTCACAACAACCTTGTGTAGTAGGACTGCCAATGGCCTTCAAACATTCTGCTGCTGAGGGCAGGCCAGAGCTATGCAGAGCAGCAGATGTACGCAATCTTCTTAACTGATAGTGTCCTCCTGCTCTGTCACCATCCACCCAGTCTCCACTGGCTGAAAAGAGCCTGTGGGTAATGGCTTGGGAGAAACCATCCCTACCTAGGCAGCCACCTTGCAGACTCACCGGTGTGCACCAGTATGCAAAATGGTGCTTTGGGCTTGAGCCTCTCATTCTGACAACATGCGTGCTGACTCTACTTTAAGCACATATAATGGGGAAATGAAGATGAGGATTTTTACCTCCCATATTCCAGCTTACTAAAACACATCCATCCTGGCTATTAAAATCAAATGTCTAGCTTCGACACAAGCAGGCATCAAGGAAGGGGGATTGTTTTTTGCTGGTCAGTAGGAACCTTCCTGAGTGGTAGATTAGAGGTAGGCAAGACATAAGAAACTGCCTAATATAAGGTCATCCCAGGATCTATGGTTAGCTTTTAACCGAATTTGAAAGCAGCGTTCAAATCTGATCTGTAAATCCCAGCAAAAGTTAACCTTGATTAACATTAGCTGTTGTTAGTGTTGGTGCACACATGCGACACCATGGTTAATACTGGTATGGCGTAAAAAGGAAGGCTGCTGCCCCACCCCCAATCTCTTTGCTCTGGTTAAGGAATCAGCAGTATTGTATCTGCATCAGCATTCAAGCAGCTTTTCAATCTGCACCAAGGGTAAATACAGACAGCCATTTATCAAGTGGCCACTTGCCACAGTGAACACATCACCAACCCGTCAGCCAATTGTCTCTATCAGTTTGTCTCTGCCAAACTGTGAAAAGTTGGGATGTATGAAAATGTTCTCCGCTGGGAGAAATATCACATGTGAACAGTTTACCATGCAGCTACGCACGGTTGCTATCTAAGACACGGTTTGGCAAATGCTTTTTTAGGATCAGGATTTGGCAAGCACATCAGGGATATCACCTTTTTTGTCTGAAAGATGAAAAGCTGCACCTGTTGGATATCTGTTACCCAACTCTTGAAGTCACAAAGGGAGATGTGTACCACATTGCATAATACAATGCTCCTGAAATGAGTACCCTTCTAGCAGCAGTAGAAACAGCATCCTCCTGCAAGCTGAATGTTAATTATAAACATTTGGGTGTTCAGCTGGTATAAATTGTGTTCGGGTGGAGCGCTGGTGATTTAAACTGAGGCCGTGGCCCTGTTGCACCTGCTGGGAACACAAGCCATAATTGTTGAACATCCAGGCACATCCCACCCACGCAGATGCAAAGCCTCTATTTGCAAGTGTGCTAATAACTAGCAGTTGGAGACGCTTTCCTATCAAGGCCCTGAAGGCTGGATTCTAGCTGACAGCAATTATCGCCAGACGATGGGGGTGAGAACTGCCCTGCGGTTCCCTGCTACGTATTTCATGTGAGCCTGGGTTCACGCTGCATTCTTCAACACTGTGCTTAAGCTGGCTGTCACAAGCTGTCACGTTTGTTGTCTAAACCTTGAAGGGGGGGGAGGGTTAGTGGGTGCAAAAAAGAAGACAAGCTGAGAACAAAAGGCCAACCCCTTCAACTTCCTTTGCCTTTGAGGCAGATGTTCATACACTAGTGGTTCTCAAGCTTTTCAGCACCAGGATCCATGTTTTAGAATGACCATCTGTCTGGGACCCACCAAAAGTGATGTCATGGCCGGAAGTGCCGTCATTCTGATGGCAGAACCTGCTGCTTTCCTGAGAATGCAGCAATAAGTTAGGTTATTTCTCAGCCATTTTCCAATAGCAAAGTGAATCAGAAAGGGGGAAAAAAAGCTTATTCGTAGCCTTGACACAAGCAAAACAACCACATTGCCCTCCTCTTTTCCAGTATCTCATCTTCCCATATTTTCAATATGGCTGCTCTAGGTGCTTCATGATACACCAGAAATTGGCTCGCAACCCACTGGTGGGTCCCAATCCACAGTACGGGAACCACCGTCATAGACAGTAGCCTTCAGTGAATAACCAATAACCAACAAAAGTGAGGGAGAGTCAGTGGCCTGCTCCAGTTGACTTCAAAGCTTGATGTTAGGGTTGTGGGCACAGTTACCAGGGCAGCTGGCATTGTGGGCATCCTGGTGATCTTGACTCAAGCTCATTGGGGGGGGGGGGAAAAGCAAGAAGCAACAGGGGTGTGTGTGTATTCTACCAAGCACTAAGGTTCCCCGAGAGAATAGCTTTTTACGAAGCACTGAGCTTTTACTGGGTCAGAAGCTTAGCCATGAATCTTTTATAGTCCCGGCTTAATTTTTCATAGGATTCTACTATGACTTGTAAAACGCGACATGAATAAATAAAGTGGATACTTGCTGTAAACTGGAAAAGCTATTCAATTCAAGAAAAGGATAGTGAAGGAGCCTCCTTGCATAATTTAAGCCTTTAGGTCTTTGTTTTTAAAATGCGGTTATATTTTGTGTCTATATGCAGGGCTGCAAATGAAAGGGAAAAACTGTATCAAAGCATTCAGTATATTGTAGTTCTGTTGACTTCAGTGAAGCTGTGTTGTGCTCTCTCACCTAATGAAGAGACAATTCTGGTATAGCTTTCCTCTCCTGTCAAAATTTAGACTATGACTTCCTCCAGGCAGGGACCTGAGTGCTCTATAAACTGGTACTCTATAAACTGCATGTATGCTGACGGTGCTACAGAAATAAAGTACAGTAACAACAGATCATCATCCACATGGGATTTTGTTTCTTATGGGTCAGGTACCCTGATCCAATCTGCTGGTGCCCTGAACACACGCTCTGCAGGTGCTATGTGACCCTGGGGTCTTCCATAATGCTGCTGTTGCCACATTTGCAGGGCAAGTAATAGGATCTCTGAAGATGCATCTTAAAATGATATACACTCAATACAACCATATTTGGGGGATTTTCATAGCACCTAGGTTATAGCCACAATTCTTGAGGCTGCTGTTACTTTGCATCAAGAAGTGTAAACAGAACAACAGAAGTGCACAGGGATAGGACAGAATCTGAATATTGCTTTTGCCTACCTGCTGTGCTCAACATCTGTAGCATGTATGATTGGGTCTGAAGGTAGCATCCTCTCCAGCATCTCATGGGTGGAAAATAGGGACACTCTTAAAGCACCTCTATTCTCCTTGCATGGCCAACACACTACGGCCACCACTGCTTATCTTGGGAGTCTCTTCTCCAACTGCTGTACATTAAATTAACCCCAAACTTTACTTCTAATGGAATGTTTTAATAGATGTTTAATCACACAATGCCTCTGGCTCTATAACTCCAAAAATATTCAGCAACATTTACTGTGGGCCCCAAGACACTTTTCTGATATTAGTAAAATAATAATAATAATAATAATAATAATAATAATAATGATGATGATGATGATGATGATGATGATGATGATGATGATACTTGTATTTATATACCGCCTTTCTTAGGTCACCAGATTTCAATAATGACTATAACTCAAGGCGGTTTACATAGGCAGACTTTATTCAGAAACCTGAAGGTTTTTACAATTTATACAGAAATGTTCTCTCTTCCAAGAACTACACACATACAGATGGGTCTTTCTGGATTTAGTCCTTCTTTCTGGCCACCCGTTTGTCTTCTTGCTGGCTGATAAATGGCTTCCCTGCTCCCACCAGAGAAGTGGCTGAACTTCGGCAAAACTCCCCCTCACACAAGGCAGCCGGAGACAGCTCAGCTGTTAATCAGTCGCAATTTACAAGGTCTGCCGCTCACAGAGACTTCCGGTTGTCCAGAACTGGCGACCTTCAGATCTTCAGCTCTTATCTTCAGGCAAACGGAGGCATTAACCCTCTCGACTAAATCTTCTGCTTATGTGCTTGAGGGTTTTTTTGTAAAGGAACAGGAAGGGGAGAATCCAGATTAGGAGCTTCCAGTTTGCAGGAGGGGGCTTTAACTCTTAGCAATTGAATTGAATTGAACTCTTAGCCTCATCTCAGTCCCATTCTGATTGGGTGCCAGCAGCTGTTATTTGCCGCTTTGTACCAATGAGAACTTTCCTCCCCAGGGCAAATTTCCTCCCCAGAACTTTCTTCTCACAGGAAGCCGATCCAGATTTGGACTACTAAAGGATAAAGACTCCCTTTCCCTCCATTATGATCCCAATCCAAATTGGTCCCCTTGGCGGCTGCTTACTAAAACACCTGTTAAAGATGTCATTGCCAATGGTGCATTGCATCAAAGTTGTAGTTTCGAGTTGAGCTCCTTGGGGAAAGGAAGGAATGCAAATGCCAAGCGTGTTGCAAACAGACAACATGTTAGCAGTGCACCTGCTGTGGATAGACACTCCCTAGATCTGGGGCAGGTGCACAACCAAGGTTGGTTTTTCTGGTTTGTCGCCAAAGGGATAGTGCAGTCGCCCAGAGTCCCTCCCAAGGCTTCCTTCTCCTCAGAGCAGTTTTTCAATTTTTTGAAAAACAATTTTAAAAAAAAAAAAAAAAAAAAAAAAATTGCAAATAATAAAGCCCTGAACAAATGTTTGACGAGATAAACATGTGAAGCATTTTTTAAAAGAACCCACAACTAAAGCAGGTGACCCACCTCAGGCATTCATGCAGAGGAAGTGGCAAGCAGAACTGGATCAGGAGGCTGCATTTGTTGCCGTTGAGAAGTGGGACAAGTGATGGTGGAAGTGAGCACAGCAAAAAACTCTGCACCTGCTCCGGAGGGAGAGCCAACCACTGTTTGCAGATATATCTGTATTCAACTTTGCATGGGAATGAAAGAGACCTCGAACTTACACTGATGGAGATACACTGATGATGCACCCCTGCTAACAGGGCAGGAGGCACTTTTCCCAAGTGGTGTTCCTCTTACATTTAGCAGGGGGAGAGTAATTGTCCCTCTTCACCCCTGCACAGTGCCTTTTCTAGTGGCTGTGGCTGGTGGTGCATTAGATTGTGAGCCCTTTTGGACAGGGAGCCATTTAACTTTTTTATTATTATTATTATTATTATTATTATTATTATTATTATTATTATTATTATTATT
>JAJKFI010000012.1:20084149-20131066 GCA_029204185.1 Lerista edwardsae | reverse complement strand
TTATTATTATTATTATTATTATTATTATTATTATTATTATTATTATTTGCCTGTAAACCGCTTTGTGAACTTTGTGTTGAAAAACGCTATATAAATACAGTTTTGATTGATTGATCGTAGACCATCAAGGTAGGCCCATCCTAATCAAGCTTCTAAACTACCCATTTTCTAGTGAATAAATGTGAAATTATACATCGTTTCAATAACCCTTTTGTCCTTTTTTCTTAGAATGAAAGCATTCGTTGAGACGGAGGTTAAGCTAAAGAGCACGCAGGCCTTCAGCAATGGCGTCTATCACTCTTCCTCACCTGTGCAAGTGTGTCCCTTCACACCATGGTCCTACAGTAAACCCTGGAGTGCAACCCAAGACTGGGAAGCTATTATCGCTCCTGGAACAGAAGGAACTGCCATGTGTGGAGCTGGAACTCATTTTGCTCTCTAATGCGTGGCTCACAAACTGAATAGACCAGCTACATCGGTCAATGAATATGTCAATTGCTCTGGTGATGATTCAGCAAAGTAGAAACAGCAATTATGGGGTGTTGGAAGTGGAAATCACTTGGAGGTCATCGAGTCCAACCCCGGCTCATTGCAGGCAACTACAGCATCTTGGACGAGTGTCCATCCAGTTTCTTCTTCAGAACCTCTCTTGAGGAAGAGCCATGAACTGCACACAACAGACTGTTTCAGGGCCAGACAGCCCATACAGTTAAAGAATTCTGCTTCACATCCAGTCTAAATCTACTTCCCTGTTATTCCAAGCCATTGGTTCTAGCCCTGCCCCCATGAACCACAGAAAGTAGTCTTCCTCTTCTTCCACATGGCAATTCATCATATACTTGGACAGCTCTCCTATTTTGTCTTCTCTTCTCCAGGCTAAACATACCAACAATTTTAACTATTCCCTTGGTTTCTAGGACCCTCCATCATGTTTGTTCACCTCCTCCGAACCCATTCCAGTGTATCAATAATGTGGTGTCCAGAACGTGACTCTGTGTTCCCAATGAGGTCTATAGAATATAGAATTGAATTGAATGATTACTACTTGTGATCTGGACTCTATGCAGTCCTTCATTGCATTACTTAAAAAAAAAAAAAACAACTGCATCACACTGCTTGCTCATGCTCAGCCTATGGTCTGCTAAGACACCCAGATCTTTTTTGCATATGCTGCAGCCAAGTCAGGCTTCTCCCATCCTAACGTATTCCCCCCTCCTTTTTGGTTTGGGACTATGTACAGGACTCGACTTGACACTTGTCTTTGTTTACCTTCATCTTGTTTGTATGGGTCCAGTGATGGAATCTGTCAAGATAATTTTGAGTCCTGATTTGGTCTTCCAGGGTGTGTTAGCTGTACTCCCTACCTCTATGTCATCAACAGACTTGATAATGTCAATAAGCATTCCCTCAGTCCTGTCATCCAGATTATTTATACCAATGTTGAACCACAGAGGGTCCCTTTGAAACCTCCTTCCGGTTCACGTGGAGCCATTTAATAGATAATGACCTCTGAGACTTGCTTCATGCTCAATGATTTCTTAGATGAATATCACTTTTGTAGAGGAAAGTCGCTTTGTGTGACAAATATATGTGCTTGTCATACTTAGTGTACATGCGGTGAGAAACAGCCGAGAGCTGTGCTTTACCCATGCATTAACACCATATACATAGTCTGTGGTTTTCTCCCATTAACTACAGTATATACATGTGGCCGTACTATAAGGAAAGGACATTTTAGTGGGAAATAGCCTTGGATTAGGATGTTCTATGACAAAAGCTCCACATTTATTTCTAACAGAGAACTTGTTCCCAGCTGATTAAATGAATGCCAGATACCCATGTCATTATATATATATATATATATATATATATATATATATATATATATTCAAGAGCTTCATCCTTTGGAATGTTCAGTGCTCATAGACAGTTAAATTGAAAAAGAAAAATCTCCAGCTATTTGAGACAAAATCTAGAAAATGGATAGGAGGAAGTAGGCCCCGATCCCCTTTTCCAGCTGTATGGAAGCTTCTTTTTACCCCTGGGGAAAAATAAAACCACTTCCCAAACGGGAGTTCATAACATAAGGGGATGACGTTGGATGAGAAAATTGGCAACTTTCATTCTTGCCCCCTGAAAAAATGCATAGACAGAAGCACTTTCTGATCATGCATGAGGTTCCTTGGATGACAGCCACAGTCTTTGGCCTGGTCTCAAATGGTACTTCAGAGAGAATAGAAGTGGCCTCATTATTCGAGAAGGACATTGC
This sequence comes from Lerista edwardsae, assembly GCA_029204185.1. NCBI lineage: Eukaryota > Metazoa > Chordata > Lepidosauria > Squamata > Scincidae > Lerista > Lerista edwardsae. The sequence continues at coordinate 20,128,797 of JAJKFI010000012.1, read as the reverse complement.
TTTTTAATAGCCAGCTAGACTGCAAAGTTAAAATGTGCGGTCTAGACAGGCCTGAAGGCACACAGCTGTCTGGGGTAGTTACTGTGTCTGTAAGGAGATGGCTTCTGAGTATAGTTTTCCAAAGAGGGTCTGCTGCTTTGCCACTTGGGAATGGCTGTCATTTCGGCAACAGCAAGCAAGTGCAAACATGTCCTCCCCTGTTATTGCTTACACAAGTGCACCTCTTATCTGGCCCTGGCACTCCCAGGTGCAAGAGAAATCTGTGGCATGGATTTTGCAGCTGGAAGGAAAGGAGCTTTGATCTGTAGGATAAGAGAAGTCTTTTTTTAAAGAAGCAAAACAAAAGGTGATTAGCAACAAAACGTGCTACGTTCCAAACGGCTGGATTAATTGATATTTTGACATACCGTAGAATGTCAGGCCAGCTGTAGTGACCACAAAACAAAACAAGGACATGTTTGAACATTCCCTAGATGGTCTGCTCAGTGAGCTCAGACTTGGTTACAGAGGCAGATCTAAGGGAGGGCAAAGCTCTAAGTTTGCAAGAAGCCTTACCTTGCAGTGGGAATCACATCTCTCCTGCACCGTTTTAGCCAATCCTCACAGGGAAAAGCAACATCTTGGCATTGCTTACTGGCTACAGCAGCAAGGGAGAGGAGAGATTTACATGACAGGGTAAGGCGTCTTGCAACACTTAGAGCTTTGCCCTCCCTGTAGATCTGCCTCTGCTTGGTTAAGCCAGGCTCATAAACTGAGAGCACAACCCTAACCCGGAGTTAGGCCAGCACAGTTAGGCCTAACTGGATGGGGGGGGGGGAGACATGATCCTAACTGGAATTTATGTTTGCATGGTTTTATTCATTGAAAAAAACCCAAATATTTTATTTTTATAATTAAAAAGAAGAAGAATGTGCTTTTTTCTTCTTCAAAAGTGCCTGTTCTTCATGCTGTGGCTGTTTGCGTATTAGAACTGTGGTGCAAAGATTCCTGACTGCTCACGTGGTACATTACCTGATGTCATCACAATTTCCCAGCAGACTATATTGCAGGCCTCCCCAGGGAGGGGACTGGAACTTGGATGCAGCCATTAGGGTGCATCCAACCACCCATCCTGCGGGCCCCTGATTCAGGCCGCATGGTGTGCTTGGATCAGCAGGTGCAGATCTGAGTGGTCCATAAGGGCAGTGGCATAGCTACCGATGGGGCAGGGGGTGCAGTGCCCCAGGTGCCATCTTCAGGGGGTGTCACCACTGAACCCCAAATTGCAAAAACCACGAGTTTACGGCATAATATGGTCATGCTGTATGCCGCTGGATGTGGAATTCCACCTGGAATTCAATTAAAAAAAACAGAGTATAATATCTCTATTCTAACAAAAGTAATAGCCAAAAAAGTAAAAACCGAAAGTAAAACTTCTTTTGAACACATCACGATTTTCAAAATCCCGGTTTTAAGGAATAATACCATCATGCTGTATACCGTTGGATGTGGAATTTCACCAGGAACTCAATGGAAAAAACCAGAGTGTAATATCTCTAGTCTAGCAAAGGTTATGGCTAAAAACGTAAAAACCGAAAATAAAACTTTTTTTGCAAAAATTGTGTTTTTTAAAATTGCGGTTTTAAGGAATAATAATACCATCATGCTGTATACCGTTGAATGTGGAATTTCACCAAGAATTCAATGAAACCCCCCGGGGTGTAATATCTTAATGCTAGCAAAAGTTATGGCCAAAAAAAAATTGCTGTGGGGGGGGGGTTGTATAAAAGTTAAGTAGCCCCAGGTGCAAAATGGCCTGTAACTCTCCTTATGTGGCAGGTTTGTTCTGAAGCTAAAATACAGTGGAAGAGGAACCGTATACACTGCTCTGAGCTCCTTGAAGAAGGAGGGGACAGGAACGACCGTTTCATCTACGTATATACTGCTTTTCTAAATTAATAATTTACACAGAGTAGTTGCTGATAGCATATAAAACCAGAACTCCAGTAAAATATGAATAGAAAAAACACACATATAAAGCAGCAGCATAAAACCTGCATGATGCCTCCTTCCTTCCTTCTCCGTCCTTCCTTCCTTCTTTTAACAGAGGAGTGGACAGGCAGCCATTGGAGCTTCTCCAAGTTGCCTCTGTTGTTTTATTTTTAAGAGGAGGAGTGGACAGGCAGCCCTTGGAGCAGCTTGGAAAAGCTCCGGTTGTGGGTGCAGGGGCTGCCCTTGTCCTTGGGGCCTCGCTGCAATCCATTCCCCCTTCGCACTGAGCCACTATCGTAGGTTTTCTAAGCCCTTCCACGGGCTGCCCTCCTTTTCTGAAAAACAGAGGTGCAGGCAGGCGGCCCTCGGAGCAGGCCAACAGCTCAGATGGTGGCTCAGCACAAGAGAAGTGGATCGCAGCGAATCACTCTGCGTAAAATGCCATGAACATTGATACACTATATTACTTTTTATAACATATTACATAAAAAACCTCAGCAGTCAAAAGGGCAGTACGATCAGTAACCATCAACACCACCAGGTCACGTAAGGCATTTTGGTCTTAGACCCAACATCACATGAACAGGCATTTCTGCTGTTGCAGCTTCGGCTTCTTGAAGGTCAGCCCATGGTGTCCCTGGAAGTTGATCAGCAGGTTAACTAACAACCCAGTCCTGTATGGGCTGACCATCCAAGAGCACAGCGATAGCCAGGTGGCTTCTGTTGCATTCCGAAGCAGCCAGGCAGCCTCAGGAGCCTCCGCGGGGAAAGGGGGCGTTTGGCCTCTTTCCTGTGTGGTAAAGAGTGACGGTGACGGGTGACAGTAGGTGATGGGCCTACTGACAGGTGACGGGTCACAGGATGGGTGACAGGTGACGGCTATTTAGCCGGCAGGGAAGCAAGGGCCTCCGAGAAAGCCTTACTCAGAGATTGGGAACTGGTGGTAAGAGTCACTGCCAGTCCCATCCCTGCTCCACCCCTGCCCCTGCCCCAGAACACCCGAGTCCCGCCCTGTCCCAAAAGGCCGCATCACCAAACTCACTGCTCGCCAGCAACTGGTGCTCCCTCTAGGGCATGCGTGGCCGGTGTTGCCATGGCACCGCCCCAGTACCCGCAGTAATGCCTTGCTGCCAGCGTTGGAGGGGCTTTATGGTGCCATGTGCAACAGTTGCCGTCCACGGTGAGATCCTTAGGATTGGGCTCTAACATGAGCAGGGAAATGCATTCACTAGCTAAACACGTAGGAGGCTTACTGTAAAATGAGAGAGAATGCAGTATTATTGTATTAGAACCACATTTTGGTTATGCCCTTCTGGCTGCAGCCGGAGACCGGATGTTGTACTTTGTTAATGATTAATCTGTTCCAGTAACGTTGTTTTCATGATCTTATACTGAAGTGCTAATCTAGATGTACATTTAGAGGAGTGTCAGGTAACTTGGAGTGCAGTCCTAACCTGGAGTTTGGCCGGCACAAGGGACACAGTCTAAAGTTTGTTTGGATCAGAGTCAGAGAGGCCAGCACACAGATGTGCACCATCTCCCTGACTCAGAGAGTGGTCCAAACATGCTTTACTGTGGCCCCTGCGCTAGCCAAATTTTGCTGGCCTAACTGTGCTGGCCTAACTCCAGGTTAGGATTGTGCTCTTGAGCAAATTGTTAAATAGATGCTGCTGTAGTGAGAGGTTTGGCCATTCAAATAGAATTATGTTTCCTAATTTTGTTGCTGAAGCCTCTCTTTGCAACATGTTTATTTTCTGCTAGTAAATTACTGGAATGTATAATCTTCTTACTGTCATATACTATTCCAAAATTACTCATATATTTCCATTGCTCAACAATGGACAGTTGCATTCATGTTTATTCATCTTACAAGTTAATTCAGCCACAGCAATTACACAATTCAAGTTAGACTCATTTTGCAAGTGACTGACATTCTTGTGACTATCACCCTTCCAAATGCTCATCACAATTTTCCTAGCCATTGCTCAATCTCAGGAATTTCATGTGTTACATAACAGCAAGCCTGGGTTGGTTCACGGGTTGGTACGTAACAGCAAGCTCTGAGCTTTCACTTGGCAGAGAGCTGCAGCGAATCCAAGCTCTCGGACAAACTTACTTTTCTGAAACATCTAGTTGTCACAGTCACACTTCACTTTTTTTTTAATGTACACTTAAGGATACAATGTGTGAAACAGCACTGCTCCAAGTTTATGTATTTAAGGGCACAATCCTAAATAGCACCGGCATAGCAAGGCCGGCACAGCAGGACTGTAGGAGGCAGCAGCAGCACAGCGCAGAGCAAGGGAAAGTTTTCCCCTTGTACCCAGGTAAGCCCCAGCCAGCCTTATGGGGCTGCTTGGATCTGCGCCTGCAGATTTGCAGGCACAGGTAAACGTGCACAGCAGCGGCCCAAATTGGGGCCGCTGTGGCTGAGAACGGGGCTTAGGATATAGCGCAATGGCTCTTGGCCATTGCCACCCCATCACTGCCCATTGCACCGCCATGTTTTGCCCCGGCATGCCCCTGACACACTCTCCACTAAGTCCTGTGCCGACCAAGCACCACCGGTGCTCAACTGGTGCACGGCTTAGGCTGCTGACGGACACAGCGGTGCCTGAGCACCAGCACTGCTGCTTGCACCGGTCCAGTGCCCAACTCGCTGGCACAGACATGCTTGACGGCACGTTTGTGACAGCCCTGAATCGGCACAAGAGCTCAGCGCCAGCACAATGTCTGTATAGGATTGTGCTCTAAAAGTCTTATAGCCCAATCCTATCATGCAATTTACATCAGCAGGACAGGGTTCAGCTGCTGTAAATTGACGGCTGATTGTGCACAGAGTGAGCAGCTGCTAACCCTAACCCTGGCCAGTGATCTGCTCCAGCGTGGCGGAGGACAGATCATAGACGGAGAGGGGGAGGAACACAGTGTGTTGGGGGAGAAACTGAGGAAGGGTCAGCAGCAGCGGCGCATGCCAAATTGTATCCAAACCTCAGCCAGCCCCATGGGACATCACCAGTGGCCATGACACATGATGTCACGCGATGTCACAATCCAGGTTCTCCCAGAGGGGGACGTCTGCTCCTTCTCTTCCTTGAGCAGGCTGCTCCACCCCTTCCAATGGGATAAGTGCGCACAACATGTGCAGCAATGGCTCTGCCATATTACCTTCAACCGTCAGCCGCCAAAAATGGCATGCCAAACTGAGCATCTTTCTCTTACTTTCCTCCGACAGCCAGAGGTTCAAGGCATCTCACTTTAGTGCAACCAACCCCCCTAATAGTGCTTGATATTCTGGACCGGTATGTAGGATCCGTCTTTTATTTTTTAAGTTTAAATTTAAAGATAAATGCAAAACTTATCTTTTGCAGAGAACATTTATTCATTCTTCCTCAGATCTCCTAGCCCAAGCCAGGTGCTCTTATTATAACCCATTTATTAACAGAATGTGTGGGGGGGGGGTTTGGGGGTTGGGGGGTGGGGGTGGGGGAGAGAGTCCTATTGACCCAATTCATTCTCTTCCATCAAAGAAGAGGCAAATTGTTCCTCATCAAGCAGGATACACAGGGCAATATGCATGGACTGAACTCAGCAGAAGTAATTACAGAAGAACTTGAAACCTAATCTAGATCTGTCATTGGGAAGAGGGGGGGATAATGCTGGAAAAGCATAAAATAAAGCCAGTTATTTTAGAATGAGGGTGGACTATTTCTTAAAATAAAACATTGTTCCTTTTTATTGAACCAATTTGTCCCTTCTGGCATACTGTCACGAGTTTCACATTGCATTCTCCAGGATATGGCAGAGAAAAGTAACTACATTCAGGCTATTTTGTACAAGTGATATTTAAATCCATTTAAGTAGGAGCATGTTTTGCATGTGCTATGTCTGCAAATTGAATAAAGATGCCACAGTGATTAGAATGTGTGCATAATTTTTTTAAAAGGTGATCTTATCTGCTTTTTATTTTTCATTAATAGCTTTGAATGATGAGTTTCAGGCCCAAACCTGTTTTGGGTACTGGTGGTTTGCTTCATGTCAAAAATGCCTTCATTTTGCATTCTGTAAACAAAGAATATTATATGTTTAAATTGCTATCGGGCTAGGAGGTCCACAAGTAAAAAACAGCTAAGGCAGGGAACTCAAGTTCAAGAAGTCTGAAGGCTAAAAGAGAGAGAGAGAGAGAGAGAGAGAGAGAGAGAGAGAGAGGGAGCAGGGACAAACAGAGGCCCGAGTGCACCCATGGCAGGTGATGAGACCGCGCCCCCCAGGATGTCCCCCCGCCCCCGTCTGACATGCCTCCCTGGGCCCAGAAAAGCTCCATTTCGGAGCGTTATGGAGGCAAGGGAGGGTGCGTGGGGTGAAGAGCGTGCGGTTTCCCCCGCGGACTGCACACAATGGCGCCCCGCCACCCTGCCGCTGCCCAGCACCCATGGCTCACGCCACCCCAGGCTACAGGTTAGATATGCGCCTGAGAGAGAGAGAGAAAGATTCACTCCACAAAATTAGGGCCCAATCCAATGAACCATGGGTGGCCCGTGATGAGTGTTCATGTTTTAATTTTAACAACAGCTGGCAGGTGCAGAAGCAAGGTGCCAGAAGCAAGTCTGGCCCAGCCATAAGGCCAACTGAAAAGGTTGCTTCAGGGACCAGATTGGTAGGGATATGTAGGACAGCCCCTTCCCAATGGGTCCTGCAACCATTTCTGCCAGCTGGCAGAAGGTGCACCAGCGCCAATGGATTATATACCTAGCATTCTTTGGAGAAACCCATGGCAATGAAACGTCTATGAAACAATGCGCACACACAGATAGCATTGTTTTAGCCAATTATATGCTACCAGGTAAGTGCCAATATTTGACAGCAACACAAGCCTGGTAGAAAATAGCTTCTGAATCTGTACACTCGGCAGTAGGTAATTAACTGGAGCAGGACAAGCAGATAACAAGCTCATTCACTAGCTGAACATATGTTTACCTGCCTCTGACATCTCTGTAAGGAAGCATGAAGTGCAGAGAGAGAGAGAGAGAGAGAGAGAGAGAGAGAGAGAGAGAGAGAGAGAGAGAGAGAGAGAGAGAGAGAATGTGTCGTGTGAATGGAATGTTCCATCACATGGTTAAAAACATGGTTGTTTTCCCCCTTCTATTGTTCTATGCACCCCCAGAACGCACAAACACATCTTTTAACATTCCACCTCCTGTTGACTACACATTGGGACACATTTTCCCCCCAGCCCCATGCCTATTGAGGCCTACATGTTTACAAAACAAAGCTAAGTGAAGTTGTAATATAATATGATTCCTCTCTCATTGGGAGGTCTGGCGTCTTACAGCAACACCTACGATCCGAGTACAAATGTTTCATTCTCCAAATGGCCAGGATAGCATGAATGAATACAGAGAAAATAAGCCATCAGTTCACCTTCCTGGCAGATTCTGTTCATGGCAAACATCGCTCAGTCTTGGTTATTTTTTTAAAAAAAACATAGGATCATTGTAATCACCATGCACTTTCAAATAATGTCCAGTTTACTGCTCAAAAAATGCCAGTGAATTTAGGGCCTGCTCCACGGGTTGGCTGAGGCTCGACATGGGTTAAGGGGAATATATTCCCCTATCCCGAATTGATCTCCAGTGTGCACCTAATCTGCCTGTTCCACTGCAGGTGAGGATAACAACAACAACAACAACAACAACAACAACAACAACAACAACACTGGTATTTATATCCTGCCTTTCTTGGTCATTGGATTGCTCCTTTAATTCAAAGCAGTTCACATAGGCAGGTTTTCTCTAAACCCAACAAATAAACTTTGTTGTTTTTTACAAATAACAAAGAGGTTCTGATCTTTCAAGAACAACATTCAGATGGATCTTTCACAGTCTGGTCTTCCTTGCTGGCCACTGATTATTTCCAGTGCTGGCTGATAAATGGCTTTCTTTACTCTCAGCAAAGAAACAGCTGGCCCAGCACAACTCCTTTCTCACAGAAGGCAGCTGGAGACAGCTCAGGTCTTGCCACTCAAGGTAGCACTTCTGGTGGTCTCAAACTGGTGCCCTTTGGATCTTATCTTTGGACATAGTGGCAGCTCTACCCTCTGGACCAAACCTCCTGCCTTAGGATTGCATTATCATAGATTTAGACCTGATGGCACAAAGGCAGAAGGAGCACTGTATCTCTAACATTGCTTTAAGATGGTCTAATAATAATTTACTCCTTCTAGAACAGGATAGAGTTGCACCACTGAAATTTACAATGAAGGCATAGTTGTTTCCTTAACTCGTTTTATTACAAATTTTCAATCTTATTCAGGACTTACATTGACAGATCTTGTGATCTGTCTGTAAGCCCATGAAAATCATTCAGCAGACTGAGATTGCCAGGACAAATGGCTGGAGGCTGTGAATGGACCATAGTAGCCCACTGCACTTCCCTCATCTTGCGCTGCTGCCAGTGGGAGGGGCAGAATGAGAGAGGATGGTTTGGGGCAGGGAGCAGGCCAAACTAAAGGCGGAAGGGGCACATCAAGATCTCACCCCCCTTTTCCTGACCCAACAACCCCCCCCCCCCAATTCTCTTCTGAAGTGTTCTGGGTGGTGGCATAGAAAATATACATCTTTTGAATGCAAAAGATCCTCCCATTTATATGCTACTTCAAATATCAAACATTTGGGAAACACTGTGATTCAGAGGTTTTCTTGATCACTGATGAGTTCCCATGTTGCAGTTCTGTTTGCTCTGCACAACACAAGGGACATGGATAATGGGGAACTTATGAGCAACCATGAACACATTTTTATTGAGTCAGATTGATTAACAGTGAGATCATAAAGAGACAAATAACAGCCTTGCATTTCATTGGGGGAAGGGGGAGCTAAAAGACAGAGTGGGATGGAATATCATGAGACAACACTGCTGAAAGTCTGATAAATTGAAATGGAACATCTTCAAAGACAAATGAACGGTTTGAAAAGGTAAGGTGCGCCACACACCCGCAAATCTTCCCACAGTAAAAAAATAAGGATGATGGGGAAAGTGAAAAATAATAATCGTATCATAGTTTTAAACTCCTAAACGAAAGAGAAAGAGATGAACTGCAAAGGGCCCAACTATAAAAAATAATGTATGAGCAGGAGAGATGAGATTTTTCAACCATATGGGAGAGACAATAAATGCTTATTACAGCTAAAACCATATCGGCAATCAGCAACAGTATAAATATAGAGAGACCAGGATACATTTGGTGTTAACACAGCAGAGAATATATAGCTGGGACAAATATGTACTGTGCTAATCAGGGCTGCAAACTGGATTGTTAATTATGATATTTATATGCCTCACAGGGCGTAATCCTAACCTGGAGTTAGGCTGGCACAATTCCTTGCGCCAGTCCAGGAGTGTCGCAAACATGCCGTAAAGAGCAGCTGGACCATGGAGTCAGGGAGGATGGCGCGTGTCCATGTGCCAGCTTCCCTGACTCTGAGAGTGGTCCAAACATGCTTTACAGCACAGCGTCTGATTAGCACATTACATATTTACACATTAGCACATTACACCTGACACCAGGTTAGGATTGCACCTTTATAGACAAATGGGCAGTGGGAAGGACAGTGTGGGGATGGGGAGAAACAGCAGAGTGTCTGGATGGGGAGAGGGTTGGGCAGGAGGTGGAATAGGGAATGGAGGGGTGGATCCCAGCAGCACCGCCATATGTCAGCATCCTATCCTGGTACCTCCCCTTGCCTTCCTTATTCTCCTTGTTTCTGCAGCAGCAGAAAGGCTGGCACAGAACAGAGAAGACCCAGCGGCCAATGGAGGCTTTTACCAGGGGAACATTTGTTCCCTTATCTGGAGGAGGCTTCTGGGACTTCACCTCCGCTACACCAGGATTCATCATGTGCTCCATTGGCACAGCTCCCTCAGTGGATGGAGTCAGTTTGGATTGGGCTGTTCAGCTCATTGGGGAACACTCAGTTCTAGCATTCTGAGAGAAGAAGAAAAATGTATTAATTGACTTGCCCACTCATTCGCAATTATCTGTCTCCATCATCTTGCTCCTTACTTGTCTTCTCTCTCTCTCTCTCTCTCTCTCTCTCTCTCTCTCTCTCTCTCTCTCACACACACACACACACACACACACACACACACACACACTTCGCCCATTGACAGTTCTTCCAGTACCTGTTCTGAGATAGTGCAATAAGCAGTCATCCAATGTTCAGTTCAGGATTTACACAAAGGCATCCCAATACTGTGTTATTTGTGTTCACTTTTCTAATAAGCCTGGTCTGTGCCTTTTTCCATGGCCCTAATTAATGTTTTCATTGAACTACACATTGCAGTGATTCCCTGTCAATTTCTGTTACACTTGTTACATTTTCAGTGCTCTGATGAGGCCAATTTCAGTGAACAGCTGAATATTTGCACTGCAAAGATCAACAGTTTCACATTTAAGCTCCTTAAGATTCCCCATCAATGCTATCTAGATCTATTGACTTTGCAGTTTCTCAGTTCCTCCTAAAACAACTTCTCTGTTGTCAGTTCTGTTTGACTTAGTAGTGAAATCACCCATTAGGCCTTTTGAGGCACTCAGTCTCTATGGACAATGAAGGAGAGGGGGAAAGGGGGAGCTCTACCTTCAACCTATGCCTGAAAGCTCTGCAGGCTTTGTATGACTACATGTGCATCGGCAGTAAGAGCTGCCTCTGGATGTATATTATGAATGGATACTGAATACCTGAAAAGGACCAACTTTCTGTGGCTGCCTGGGGGACTCCCCCATCCCTGCACTCCACCAGGGGAAGCGCCACATTGAAGGGGGATGGGATAAGCAAGACCTTGGAGCTTGGGAGGTCCAATAAATGATGGGGGAAGCAAAGAATCCTGCTAATTTTTTGCTGGATCTTTGCACGGGGGGGGGGGTTAGAAGCATCACAGCCAGTGGCCTTCGTTTAGGGGTTCCTGTCCTCTCTGCAGAGACTTCTATCAGTCTCCACCTGGCCAGGCTCAGAGTCTGTGCTTGGGATTTCCTTTTCAACTGAGCAGCTGTCTGCCCCAAGGGGTTGGCATCATGAAGGGGGCTAGTACAGAGACTGGGAGTGCAATCTACACCCTCATTGCCCCGGTGCTACGCTCTTGCGCCAGTCCAGTGCTGTTGCAAACGTGCCATCAAGCGCATCTGTGCTGGCGCATCGGGTGCTGGACCGGCGCAAGCAGCAGCGTCAGCACACGGGCGCCGCTGCACCCGTCAGCAGCACCGGTCATGCGGCGGCGGTGCTCGGTCAGCACAGGACCTTGCCAGGGATGTTCCCGAGGCGTGCCAGGGGTGTAAGTGGGTGGCGCAGTGGGCGTGATGGAGGCGGTGATGCACGATGGACGTAGTGCCACATCCTAAAACCCGTCCCTGGCCAGGGCGGCCCCGATTTGGGCCACTGCTGTGCACATTGACCTGCGCCTGCAAAACAGGCAGGGCTCCCAGATCCCAGGGCTGGCTGGGGTTTACCCAAGTGCAAGGGGAAAACCTCCCCTTCCCCTGTGCTGAGCTGCTACTGCCTCCTGCTGGGCTTAGGATATGGCCCTGCTATGTCGGTTTGGCTGGCACCAGGATCACCATAAAGCACATTTGGACCACACTTGTAGTCAGGGAGGATGGTGCACGCCTGTGTGCTGGCCTCTCTGACTCTGAGAGTGGCCCAAACATACTTTACAGTATCAAACTTGTGCCAGCCAAACTTTGCTAGCCTAACTGCTGGCCTAACTCCAGGTTAGGATTGCACCCTTAGTGGCTACATGAATACTGTCTTGATAGCTAGTATGCCCAGGAGACCGTAAAATGTGCATTGACTTTTCACTAAAACACATCCTGGCAAAATTCACTGAGCTACAGAATATTAATCAGCCTCAGGAGACTGCCATTTCCTGGAAAAGCTCCCTTATCTCACAAGCAGTGACTAGGGGAGGCTATTTTAAGCTCGGGATCTGTGATTTCGACAGCTGCTTTCACAGCCATGCAGCAGCTCCACCCTCATGAGGAAGTATCACATCAAGCAGGTTCCACAGTATTTCTTTAAAGTAGGAAAGGTGCTGATTTAGGCAAATAAATGCATGAAAAGGGAAAGGAAAACTATCCTGGCAACTTGAATGCCTCTGTGAACCATTTGTGGTGCTGGAGAAATACAGTGCAAAGTGGCTTGTAGTCTGTTAACTACAGCAAAACATCCTCAAACTCTTAGAGCGCAATCCTAACCTGGAGTGAGGCTGGCACAGTTAGGCCAGCAAAGTTCGGCTGGCACAAGGGACACGGTAAAACTTGTTTGGACCACTCTCGGGGTCAGGGAGACCAGCATACAGATGTGCGCCATCCTCCCTGATTCCGAGTATGGCCCAAACGTGCTTTATGGTGGCACTTGTGCCAGCCAAACTGTGCTGGCCTGACTCCAGGATTGCACTCTTAGGAGAAACCATTGGGAAAGACAAACTTCTGTCTTTAGGCTTTAGGGCCCAGTCCTATCCTTTTCCCAACCACAGCATGCAGCCTTGCCAAAACAGGTTGCTCTGCATGCTATGGTGTAAGGCTTGGAAGGAAAAAGGGAAAATATTCTCCATTACCCCCCCATAAACCCCCTGACTACTAATGGATCTCCTCAGACCTGTACCAAGCCCAAGGAAAGAAAGGGGGGTGTTAGTTTGTACCAGAGGGGATAGCATCTGGCAATGTTATCAATGCCTGGTGCCATTACTTCCTGCCTCTGACATGTTCCTAGCTCCCCCACCCATTCCACCTCGATCCTCCTACCCTACTATACCCACCCCACTGACTTACTAAAGTTGGCAGGCCTTCTCCTCCCCACTGCTGTCCGCAAAGTCCTTGACGGCATCTGCAATAGCAGACTGGAAGTGTTTGGCTACATGCACATCTGGATCGGTGTTCAGGATGCTGAGAAGCCTGTTCCACCATTAGAACACTAATTCGGGCAGTTGATTAGGATTGGGCTGTGACTCTTAACAAGTATCCAGATTCCTGAATCCAGATTCAGAAGTAGCTCAGTATGGGCCAACAACAGGCAGCCGGGTTTTGCTAGTCTAAAGCCCCTTACAATCAATGCATGTGGGGAGGTGTGTGGGATTCTAGCAACCCATCCCACCTCCAACCTGTGTGCATTCATTGGAATACATGAAGAGATCCCCAAAATGCACAACTGTATGGTAGTGCACTCTCTCTCCATGTGATCAGGAACCATGAAAAAGCAGGGGGTGCAACAACATGGAGAGAACCGTCTTCAGGGATAAGTGTGTTTCTACAGGTTCTCTGCACAGCAGATGCGCTGTAGCTAAACATGCCGCTATAGCTTCAGTCTATGTCTACATGTACTTGTTTGACTAAGGGCACAATCCTATACTGCGCTGGAATGGCGAGGCTGGCTGGCCAATGCCCAATCCAGTGCAGTATAGGAGAGGCTGGAGCCTTCCTGTGGCGCAGATCCGAGGAGACCATGTGGCCCAAATCGGTGCCGCGCGGCCTCCCAAACGGGTCTGGAATTCTGCCTTATGGCCAAAACTTGGACCTGCCCATGTCCTGCCCGCCTCCTGCCCGCCTCCTGCCCTCCTCCCACCAATCCCACCAATGGCGCCGCCCTGGCGCTGGCCGGGTTTGGCCGAGGCGAGGGAGGCGCTGCGCAGGGTCAACAGGACCGGCACTGCCTGCAGCACTGGTCCCGTTGCCTTAGCGCTGACGCCGGGGTGCGGATTGGCACCTCCGTGTCATTGCTAAGCATGCAGCATCAACGCAACCCCATTGCATCGACGCTGTGCAGTCCATAGGATTGCGCTGCCCCTGTATGAGGCTTAATTTAGCAGGGAGCGACCATTCTTCATAGCTCCCCATTAAGTACTCTTGTACTGCTTGCATTTGCAGACAGACACTTAGGGCGCAATCCTAACCAACTTCCCAGCACTGACATAGCTGAACCAGTTCAGCATCCTGCTGCATCCTGCTGTGGAGTCGTAGTCACAGATGCCTCCTCAAAGTAAGGGCATGTTTGTTCCTAACCTCAGAGCTGCATTGCCCTTACCCTGGTACTGAAAATGCACTCTTAGGGAAAAAAAAAACAATCACATGTAGGTCCACACTTAAAATAGCTTTGCTATTTTAGAAATAGCAAAAAGAAAGAAAATGTGATGTGTAGAGCAGCCCTAAAACAGTTAAGTTAGCCTATCAAGTCAGATAGACCATATGCTTTAGGCAGAATCAATCAAATCCCTGGCAAACAAAATATCAAATAAGCATCAAGTCACAGCAGCTAAAAAGATAATTCCTTTCCCTCCCTCCCCCCTACCCACCCCGGACCTGTCGCTCTCTCTATGGGCAAAGTTCCTTCTAATACCCAAGCGAAAGAAAACAGCCTCATCCACTAACCTCCCAAGAGAGAATTTTCATAGCCTTCTAGTACAAGCCCTTGTGCCACGTCCAACATCTTATCTTTATTTGTGTCAAACACTCATGCCCTAAAGAAAGAGAGCAAAATTAGAAAATGACCTATAAATAGTTTTCAGTGATGACTGAGTTACTGCAATACCAAAGAATAGCTGCTTATTTAATTTCTGGAGCCAAGGTGATGGCATGTATAAAATAAGCGGAAACATAAATTAGCCTAAGGCTAAGATTTAATGAAACCAGCACACTAGGGGAGACATTTCCAAACCCATGCGCACATTACAGTTGCCAAAAAGATTACAGTGTTGCCCCTAAAGTGCCCAGTTAATGCTATTCTGTCCTCCAGACAGTGTTTCTCTGACATTGTTATCTGTCGACAGTGACAGTCAAACCATCACGCTATTCCATCGGCCACAATTTTATAAGAAAGGTTGGCTCAGAAGTTAAAGAAACAGAGGGTTTTTTTCACAGCTTTCTGAAGAATTTCCAACTGCATTGAAAGAGCCTATGCATATACATAAGGACTGTGCCAGCAGCCTAGTGACCCCGCAAAACCCCTCTAGCCCGTGCTTATCCCATACCCTCTTCTTTTTTAATGTCTGAAGAAGGTACAAACATACGATGCAACACTTATGATGTTAACTACTCAGCCTCCCGAATTTAACCACTTTGTGAACTTTGTGTTGAAAAGCAGTATATAAATACTAGTGATTGATTGATTGATTGAATGTTCCACAGCAATTTTTGCTGCAGTCTCCTGCTTCTACAGCCCAACATGATTATTTTCCCTTTCTTTTTACACTATTATAAAACAATTAACATCCACAGCTTTGGCCTTGGATAAGTCGGTGCTCTCTATTTCTAGAGCAGATCTCAGTTTATAAATATTTTAAAAATCCAGACATTTACTTGCATCTACCGATGACTGATGATCTTCTAAAATGATGACATTTTGACAACTGTGAACAAAGAAATTGAGATCAGAGGGTTTTTTTTTTTAATTTTAAGTATATATTTGATCAAAGAAGGATTATGTTAGGGAAACTGTATTCTGGCAAAAGATATGGGCCTGTCATTTACACATTTCTAAAGGATTAATATGTGAAAATTAAAATTAACATTTGAACATTTTGTGAATGAATAAGAGTTCAACAGTACAATCCTGTATGGAACTGATGCGAATGACCCCATCAAGCTATTGGAAATAGCAACACTGATCTGCATTTAACAGAAGTGGCAGCATATAGTCCTCTGACCTGAAATGACCCTCTACCTGCCAGTGATCATTGCAGGAGTTATGCCCTTTGATCACATTGTTTCCTGCTTTCTGACTTCCCAAGTGAATGGACAAGTGGCGCTGAGCTCCTAGTCTCGGCCACCATTCCACCAGACCCACCCATATACGAGAGCAGCTACATCTAAGCAACCTCTAAGCGATAGGAACCCTTGATCAGGGTGGGCTCTATGAGCGGTGGGGCCTAATGTGGGGCATTCTGGCAGGGGCCCCCACTCTCCCTGTGGGGCCCCCCACTCATCAAGAAAAGTGTTTGTGGTACCTGAAAATAGTTGGTGGTGACATGATGACATAACGGCCAACTGCTTCAAGGATGCCCATTTTGGGCCATTCAGAGGCAGGGGCAGGTGGGAGGGCCCAAGGTAAAGCTGCTCTGCTCACCCCACTGACTTACAGTCCTGACTGCAGCTGTAGGCGATATGCTCACTGCGCTGGTATGGGGGCCCCCAAAGTGCGGTGCCCAATGTCATCACATGACATTGATCACATTACCTTAAGGCTGACCCTGACCCTGATCATAACCTGATGCTGTATATATGAATTATCATGGACCCTATTTCTCTTTAAACTTAAATCTAGCCTCAGAGCGCAATCCTAACCTGGAGTTAGGCCGGCACAGTTAGGCCAGCAAAGTTTGACCGGCACACTGTAAAGCGTGCTTGGACCACTCTCGGAGTCAGGGAGAATGGTGCACATCTTGTGGGCTGGCCTCTCTGACTCCAAGAGTGGTCCAAACATACTTTACAGTGTCCATTGTGCCAATCAAATTTTGCTGGCCTAACTGTGTCAGCCTAACTCCAGGTTAAGTTTGTGCCCCCACTGCTGTCTCCGGATGGTGAGTCAGTGTTGTAACTGTTCATTTCTACACACCTCGGTCTGAACTGGCAGAGCTTTAAGGGCACTGCTACTTTAAGCAGCAGTGCTTTAAGGGCACTTAAAGCAGTGCTTTAAGGGTACTTAAGCAGGAGCTTTAAGGGCACTGCTACTGAAATTTCAAGGGCTCAGATAGACTGCCTCCTGCTGAAAAGCTCTTGTGCAAAAAACAAACCAAACCTTGGCTTGCTCCTGCTGTTAAGTGCCAGCAGGCTCCATATCCTTCCTCACCACCAGTAGCAGTCCACAGCTGAAAGTACTTCACTGTGTTAGGCTTCAAGTACACAGCCAATGAGAAAATACACCAATGCCACTCTATCTAGCCTGCTGTCTTCAGGAAGCCCCCACAGCAAGCTGATAGTTGTCTGTCCACCAGCCATTTTGAAAACATATAATGTTATGTACAGAGAAGAAAACTTGACACAACGATTATGCATGTTTGAATAAGTATCAGGCTATCACCTGGTCTTTCACGTTTACTTGACATCCCATCTATGTAGTACCCTGAGCAAGTTCCCCAACAGCCCCACCCTAGTGACACTCCTGTTGTAAAAACTGATGTTTGGCAGGCTGGCAGGGGACTGAATGAGTGTGTTCTTTGGTTCCCCTGCTTCTGTGGTGCGCTGAAACCTCATCACTGTTTCATTACTCCCTTTCCCCCAACATGCACCAATTAATACTAACTAGCAATTAAAATAAATATTTCAAATACAAGGAGCCCTGCATGCCTCCCCACCTTCCATGACTGATTGACTCATTGCCTTCGCTGCCGCTTCTGCCTTATGTTTATGTAAATACAACATCAAAGCGCACCGGAGGGAAAGATGTTCGGAGGCACATTTCTAATTAGGCAGCAAGCCAAGAGAAAGGTCAGTGGTACAGATTCATTCCACACATTGTATTTCTTTTAATCACCGAACAACATGATCACAGGGCCTATTGCGAAGAGTGTCGGTGCGAGGCCCAATAGTCCAGCTCTTGTGCTGTTGCAGGTGATGACAACAGACACCACCGAAAAACGTTATAAACAGTGATGTCATGCACCCACTACGCACCACTACGCAAGTACCGGTTTCTAGAAGTTGAGCTGGCCCCGCCCACTCGAAGCTGGCCCCTGCCAGCAAAATATGTATTGAACAGTTGAAGCAAAATATGTATAGACACATCTCTAGAAAGCAAAGCAATAGAAGTTAAATCAACACTAACCACAAGCTGAAGTTATTACCAACATGATCACACCCATGGCAACAATCATGACCTCACTTCCGGCTTATGACATCACTTCCGGTGGGCGGACCCCGACAAGTGCCAATCAAAAGTGAGTACCTGTTCCTAAATCATTTGGATGACACCACTGGTTATAAATAATGGCACCAGCTGACAGATCCCCAGGCAGCAGCATCTGGTTGTGTGGGTGGTGCACAGGAATGCCAGGGGACCCACTGTCATTAGATTAGGCACAACATGCGCATGGAAGGGGTAGAATATCCCTTCTCTCCAATAATCACAATGGTTTACTAACCCAGACTGGCTTGCTGGCATTTTAATATGGCAGCAGGATACAAGTATCTAGTTGTCTTTCATGCTCCCTGAGGCATCTGGTGGGCCACTGTGAGCTACAGGAAGCTGGACTAGATGGGCCTTTGGCCTGATCCAGCAAGGCTTTTCTTATGTTCTTAATAGATAGGCGGTGACATTTCAGCTTTGATCATGCGAGTCACTTGCTCAGAAGGGAGAGGTGCAGATTCAGTCCTCTGAACTGCAACAGAGCCTTGGTAAACTGATCTGCTACCAGTTTGCTTCTCATTACCTCGGTAAAACTTGGTGAATTATAGCAGCCTATGAATTATAACTGCCTGAGTGATTCTGGGAATGTTCGGTTTGAGAATATAAAACACTGCTGCTGCTGCTGCTGTCAATGTGCATAGTGCTTCACAATAGAAGAGGAGATAGATCCCTGCCCCAAGGGACTCACAGTCTAAAAACACACAAGGGAGACAACAGAGGAAAGGGAGGGGTGGCATTAGGGTAAATGGGAAAGGAATATGTAATTTTTTTTCCAACTAAGTCGTAGGAGCAGGATAAAGGGGCTAGAAGAATGCTGTGTTAAAGGAACACTTTGCAACTTTCAGAGGTCTCTGGGACATGCTTTTCAGCATGGGGTGCTGCTCGTGCTGGAAGCGTCCTGTCTGAGTATGGTGGGGGGCATAATTGTGTGGCCTTCGTGTTCAGCCATTTATGAACCCGCTTTCCTCAGAGCTGGTGGAATGTAAAGATCTGTCATCTCTGAACAGCAGAGAGGAAGTGAGCCATGCACATGGCATAGCAACAGTCTTTCATAATTATGCATTAGTCCAAAGCCATTGATTCAATCAGGAGTAGCAGAGTCCCAGCTGAGACTCCGCTAAATTGAATTTCAGGTAACACAGTGCCTCTGCTAGTTTGGTGCCAGGAACAGCAACTGATACTCTGGGAGAAACTGAAAATGTACAAAACATGCCCCAAGTTAGAATTGGATTATATATGAATTGGCAAGAATCAGCCCTACTTATCTTGATTTGCCAGAGGTCTGGAACTGCTACTATTCTCCGAGATTCTCCCTCCAGCAACAGTATGAAAGGCATCATTTAGGACACATATCTTCCTGTATCTAATCTATCTGCTCTAATTGTGATGTGTACAGTAAGCAAGCAGCAGATCAGTAACAAAGTACTGGAAATGCCCAGGCTTTTCCAAATCACACTTGCCACCAGTGAGTGGTCCAGCATGCACAGACTAGACTCTGCCAGTTAATAGGGAACTTTTTGAATCAAGCAATAGAAAACAATTGGCAGGGCATTTCAAAGGGATTACTGAGCGCCTCCGGTTGCATTGCAAAAGCTGACAGCAGACAGCGGATTGTCTCAACCCACCAGAGAAGAGCAACTGCGTTTCAGAAATGACCTGCCAGGGGATCTGGAGACATGAAAAAGGGAACCTTGCGTACGCCTCAGGCCACTGCTATAAAGATGTGGACTTATAAAGCTAAACTCAAATGCCCTGCTTGAGAAGGATAATGAGCCATCTGCCTTGAGATGCCCACGTTACAAAGGTGCACCTGTGTGGGCTCTTTAAAGACTGACAAAATTCATACTCTCATGTTGGGTTGATGAAACCTGTCTGCAGCATCAGCCTGTTCCTCAGAAATCTTTCGCAGTTCCTCAGAAATCTTTCGCAGGCTCCATTCCCGCTTTGCATGGCACACTGGAGCAGGTGTGGGACTGCGGATCTGCACATGGAGTTCACCTGTCTTATGCTGCACTGCTCTGTTTTGGATGGGAGACAGAAGACTCCCACATGGGAAATTCCCACATCTCCCATTTGGTGCAAAGCACCAGCAGTTCAGCGCAAGGCATTCAGTATCAATATAAGCAGCTCAAGAAGAAGATAAATAGTTATTCAAGGAATGTGGAGAAGAAAAGTAGTTGAGATTTACTTGGCTGGTTGAGAGGGTGCTGAACTTCAGGGGTGGAGCACATCCTTGGCATTCAGGGAGGCCAGATTCAGTCAGCAACAATGTCTAGTTTTCAGGGATGCACAGTAAATTCCAAAATAGAATTAAGCGGTAGCAGAAGGAAACTCAAACTAAAGTTGACTTTTTTGTTGTACAGTGTAATGGGATGTGGCTTTGGAGGCTTGGCCTGGCCATGGGGGAGCATCGATGGGAGGTGTCGTGACAAGCTCCTGCACTTCAAAATATACCACTAGAAGACTGCTGTACAATGTACAGAAATGAACAAAAGGATGGCGAAGTATTTTGAGGTTTGGAAAAGAAAACCCAATGTAGCTCCTTGGAATAAGAAACATCATCTTGACTGTTACCAAATTGTTTCAATGGCTTGCCAAAGACAGGTTGGTTTAGCTTATTAGGGCAGTGTTTCTCAAACTGTGGGTTGGGACTCTCTTGGTGGGTTGTGATCTGATGTCAGGTGGGTCACAGAAACCTAGAAGTAGCCATCTTGGAACCTGCAGATTTGCTCTTGTTATATTTTTGGGGGGAGTGTTAACAGTTTGAATTTTCATGAGGATTTTAAAACATTGTGTTTTTATTTCAGTGCTTTTACTTAATATTTTGTCCTTATCTTGCTTTCTGTCAGGGATGTTTCATGGTTATGCAATTGCTGCAATCCAAGAATGCCAGTTTACATTCCAGTAATGTTGTTTGCCCCTTCATGGATCACTGCCTTGTCATGGCGAAGGGGCTTGAGTAGCTCAATGAACCTGTGAGCTATGCCATATAGGGTTACCCAAGATGGACAGGTCACAGTAGAGAGTTCTGACTAAACGTGATCCGCTGGAGAAGGAAATGGCAACCTACTCCAGTACTCTTACATCTTGCCAAGAAAACCCCATGGATTACAAAACAAAAAGGCTAAACGATATGACACTGGAAGATGAGACCCTCAGGTTGGAAGGTGTCCATTATGCTACTGGGGAAGAGCAGAACACGAGTACTAGTAGCTCCAGAAAGAGTGAAGTAGCTGGGCCAAAACCAGAAGGAAGCTCAGCTGTGGATGTGTCTGGAAGTGAAAGGAAAGTGCGATGCTGCAAAGAACAATACTGCATAGGAACCTGGAACGTCAGATCTATGAATCAAGGTAAGCTAGATGTGGTCAAACGCGAGATGTCAAGACTGAACATCGACATCATGGGAGTTAGTGAACTAAAATGGACAGGAATGGGAGAATTTAGTTCAGATGA
Source organism: Lerista edwardsae (assembly GCA_029204185.1). Lineage (NCBI taxonomy): Eukaryota > Metazoa > Chordata > Lepidosauria > Squamata > Scincidae > Lerista > Lerista edwardsae. The sequence goes on along the minus strand of JAJKFI010000012.1, from coordinate 20,107,486 downwards.
CCATTATATCTGCTACTGTGGGCAGGAATCCCTTAGAAGAAATGGAGTAGCCTTCATCATGAACAAGAGTGTGAGAACAGCAGTACTGGGGTATAACCTCAAAAATGATAGAACGATTTCAATTCGGATCCAAGGCAAACCTTTCAACATCACAGTAGTCCAAGTCTATGCCCCAACCACTGATGCTGAAGAAGACCTTTTCTATGAAGACCTACAACACCTTCTAGAATTAACAGAAAAAAAAACACCAACAAAAGATGTCCTCATCATAAGGGATTGGAATGCTAAAGTAGGCAGTCAAGAGGTAATAGGAATTACAGGCAAGTTTGGTCTTGGAGTACAAAATGAAACAGGGCAAAGACGGATAGAGTTTTGTCAGGAGAACACATCAGTCATAGCAAACACCCACCATAGCAAACACCCACCATAGCAAACACCCTTTTCCAGCAACACAAGCGGCGACTGTACACATGGACTTCACCAGATGGTCTACACCAAAATCAGATTGATTACATTCTTTGCAGTCAAAGGCGGAGAAGTTCTATACAGGCAGTCAAAACAAGACCTGGAGCTGACTATGGCTCAGATCATGAGCTGCTTATTGCAAAATTCAGGCTTAAACTGAAAAAAGTAGGGAAAACCACTAGGCCCTCCACATATGACCTAAATCAGATCCCATATGAATATACAGTGGAGGTGACAAATAGATTTAGGGGCTTAGATTTGGTAGACAGAGTGCCTGAAGAACTTTGGCGGAGGTCTGTAACATTGTACAGGAGGCAGCAACTAGAAACATCCCAAAGAGAAAGAAATGCAAGAAGGCAAAGTGGCTGTCTGACGAGGCTTTACAAATAGCTGAGGAAAGAAGGGAAGCAAAAGCAAGGGAGAAAGTGAAAGATATACCCAACTTAATGCAGATTTCCAGAGAACAGCAACGAGAGATAGGAAGGCCTTCTTAAATGAGCAATGCAAAGAAATAGAGGAAAACAACAGAATGGGAAAGACTAGGGATCTTTTCAAGAAAATTGGAGATGTCAAAGGACAATTTCATGCTAAGGTAGGCACAATAAAGGACAAAAACGGCAAGGACCTAACAGAAGCAGATGAGATTAAGAAGAGGTGGCAAGAATACACAGAGGAACTATATAAGGCCAATCTAAATGTTCCTGATAACCACAATGGTGCGGATACTGAACTCGAACCTGACATCCTGGAGTGCGAAGTCAAGTGGGCTTTAGAAAGCATCACTAGCAACAAAGCTAGTGGAGGTGACAGCATTCCAGCTGAGTTACTCAAAATCTTAAAAGATGAGGCTGTCAAAGTGCTGCACTCCATATGCCAGCAAATTTGGAAAACCCAGCAGTGGCCACAAGACTGGAAAAGATCAGTTTACATTCCAATCCCAAAGAAGGGCAATGCCAAAGATTGTTCAAAGTACCGCACCATTGCATTCATTTCACATGCTAGCAAGGTGATGCTCAAAATCCTACAAGCTAGGCTTCAGCAGTATGTGAATCGAGAACTACCAGAAGTACAAGCTGGTTTCCAAAGAGGCAGAGGAACTAGAGATCAAATTGCCAACATTTGCTGGATCATGGAGAAAGCAAGAGAGTTCCAGAAAAAACATCTACTCCTGCTTCAGTGAATACGCTAAAGCCTTTGATTGTGTGGATCACAACAAACTGTGGCAAATTCTTGAAGAGATTTGAGTACCAGACCACCTTATCTGTCTTCTGAGAAACCTGTATGCGGGACAGGAAGCAATAGTTAGAAATGGACATGGAACAATTGATTGGCTTAAAACTGGGAAAGGAGTACAACAGGGCTGTATACTGTCACCCTGCTTATTCAACTTATATGCAGAGTATATCATGAGGAAGGCAGGGCTGGATGACTCACAAGCTGGAATCAAGATTGCTGGGAGAAATATCAACAACCTCAGATATGCAGACGATACACTCTAATGGCAGAAAGTGAGGAAGACCTAAAGAACCTTCTGATGAAAGAAGAAAGTGCCAAAATTGGTTTGAAGCTCAACATTAAAAAAACTAAGATCATGGCAACCACTAACATCACTTCCTGGCAAAGGGAAGGGGAAGAAATGGAAGCAGTGACAGTCTTTATCTTCCTGGGCTCCAAGATCACCGCAGATGGTGACTGCAGCCATGAAATTAAAAGATGTTTACTTCTTGGGAGGAAAGCTATGGCGAACCTAGACAACTTAATAAAAAGCCAAGACATCACCCTGCCAACAAAGGTTTGCATAGTCAAAGCTATGGTTTTCCCAGTAGCAATGTATGGCTGTGAGAGCTGGACCATAAGAAAGGCAGAGCGCCGAAGAATAGATGCTTTTGAATTATGGTGTTGGAGAAGACTCTTGAGAATCCCCTGGACTGCAAGGAGATCCAATCGGTCAATCCTCCAGGAAGTCAAGCCTGATTGCTCCCTGGAAGGACAAATCCTGAAGCTGAAGCTCAAATACTTTGGCCACCTCATGAGAAGAGAGGACTGTGTAGAAAAGAGCCTCATGCTGGGAAAGAGAAGGGGCAAAAGGAGAAGGGGGCAGCAGAGGATGAGATGGTTAGACAGTGTCACCGAAGCAATGAACGTGAAATTGGGCGAACTCCGGAAGCTAGTGGAGGACAGGGAGGCCTGGCGTGCTGTGGTCTATGGGGTCGCGAAGAGTCGGACACAACTTAGCGACTGAACAACAACAATGTTGTCTGATGATGTCACAATGATGGCACTTCCTGCTTGATGGTGTTACTTCCAGCTATGACATCACTTCCAGGTTAATGACATCACTTCCGTTTGTGAACCACTGCTTTAGGGATTTCAAAGTATTGTAAATGTATGTGAGATAATGCAGTGTCCTAGAATTATGATTGCTATGTTTTGTAAGAGAAAGAATGCCTAGGTGGAGGGGCTGCTTTACGCAGTTATTTCGGCACCTGAAAAACATAGCACTTTGCTTTCCCCCCTCCGGGGAATGTCACTGCCTCTGTCCTTCCCCAGACATTGAATACTGACATTTAAATCTACGTGTGAGCTGCGGCTTTTCCTGCCTTTCTCTTTGCTGTCCTGCTTCCTGCCCTAAACTTCTGTGTAGTGCCGTTCAGTTCTGCTTACAATGGCTGGTGGGGTGGGGAGGCATCAGACTGAATGTCTAGGGTGAACGCAGCTGGAACAAATCAACTGCCTCATGCCAGGTCAGACCAGTCCAGAAGCTAGCTCAAGATTGACTGCTCTGCCTAAAAGCCAGTCTCGAGAGTCATGGGCTTGCTCCAAAGGCTCCCTTTTCTCTCACTTCAACTGGAGATTTCAAAGGGTACAATCTCTGATTCATTGGGGAGCCAAAATGCTTTTTTTGGGGTGGTGGGTTTTGAGCGCACTTTGATAAGCAGCAAACATTGAACAACTTCCTGTCTCTTCTTGACTTCCCTTCATTTCAGCTACATTTTTAAGGGTGCAATCCTAACCTGGAGTTAGGCCGGCACAGTTAGGCCAGCAAAGTTTGGCCGGCACAAGGGACACCATCAAGTATGTTTGGACCACTCTCAGAGAGGCCAACACACAAATGTGTGCCATCCTCCCTGACTCCGAGAATGGTCCAAATGTGCTTTCCGGTGTCCCTTGTGCCGGCCAAACTTTGCTGCCCTAACTCCAGGTTAGAATTGTGCTCTAAGTCAGCTTCAGTGGGAAAAGGAAGCCTCTCTGTTGTTCAGAGTGCTTTCTGAGAAGCAGGGTATTTTCAGAAAACCCCTAGGCCCCCTTCCTACTGTTGTAATTAATCGACTGGGTCCCAGGAATTGACTTCATTACCTTCACTGACAAAAGGGTTACTTTTGTGCTTTCTGAAGGTCAAAACATTGAAAAGTTTGCCTAGAGTGCCCCTATGTAATGGGAAAATGTGTCCCAATATCCCTATTCAGTCCTCAACTCTGTCCGAGTTTGATCAAACATTCCAAGAATTAGCATGTTGCTGCTTATGTGTCTTTTAGAGTGAAAGACGTGAAGAGATAAGGAATTCATCCATTTTAATGCTGCTATTTAAATAGGTCATTGCTGCACCTGAGGCAGCTTGATGGGTCTCTTGGTGGAGCAGGGACTGAGTGCACAAGGTGCATTGTCACACACAAATGCACGCATGCGTGCATGCATACACACAAGCAGTCCGAAGTAAATTTATCTTGACAGGAAACAAAATGTCTATGTGGTTTATATCAGCTTGCATAGAGATAATACCCTCCCCCAAACCATCAGAATCTTACAGCCAATCGTAAGAAACTTTCCAGTGCTGCTGCAGCTACAGTGCAACCCCAAGATAAGAGGAGGTCTCAGTCCAGTGATGTCATGCAGGGGGTACGCGAGTACCGGTTTCTAGGATTACAGCTGGCCCCGCCCACTCGCCCACCCACTTGTCGACTCCGCCCTCTGCAACGTTTGAATTTCCTGCATGTTTGAGTTGCTGCATGTTCTCAGAGCCAGGCAGGCAGGCAGGCAGCGAGCGGAGCCTTTCCTTGCCTTGCCACTGAAAAATGAGTTGCTCTGGGGTTTTAACATAATGCCAGGCCTCCTTAACACGTTCTGGGGGTGCTGTGGAATACTGTTGCAACTGTTGGGTCAGTTTAAAATCATCTGAGGCCTCAAAAAGGGCTTTTTTCATGTCACTTCCTGCCACGACATCACTTCTGGCTTATGACATCACTTCCGGTGGGCGGGTCCTGACACGTGCCCATCAAAAGTGAGTACCTGTTCTTAAATCATTTAGATGACACCACTGTCTCAGTCCCAATGTGGATTGCCCCCCCCCCGGCCTCATCTAGTTTCATCCTAGAGGCACATGCATGCTCAAGTCCTATCACTTAACTTTTTAAAAAAGTGATGATCCAAGTTCACAAACCGGTTTACAGGCAAATCTTAAGAATGGAGTTCAGTGGCTCCCTGTCCCAACAGGGCTCACAATCTAAAAAAAAGCAGACCACCACCCGCAACAGCCACTAGAAAAGACACTGCGCAGGGGTGAAGAGGGACAATTGCTCTCCCCCTGCTAAATATAAGAGGAGCACCACTTGGGAAAAGTGCCTCTTGCCCCTCCCAAAAATGTATCCTGGGCCAGATACAGCAGAGGCCACTGTGGCCTTCCTGTTTATTTATTTATTTTAAAGTGCAATCTTAACCTGGAGTTAGGCTGGAACAGTTAGGCCTGCAATGACCCAAGTGTATAACATTTCCCTAATGAGATATCGAAAAGTAACAAATGTCTGTACTCTTCTTATGTGCAAATTAATCTAGGGCAGCAGTCTCCAAACCGTGGACCACTGTATAAGGGAAAGTCTTCCCCCGTTGGGCACGGTGCAGATTGTTCCATCACACTGCCATGTTAATGCCCCTTGTGCTGCCCAGAGAGATGCTCTGGGCAGTCTGTCTATCTGGAAATCTGGGTGAACAGCTTGCTGGGGTGAATGACAATAGACGTGACTGCCCAGAGTGTCTCTCTGGGCAGCACAAGTGGCATTAGCAGTGGCAGTGCAAAAGAACCATCTGTGCCTCCCACAAAGGAAGTCACAGGGGAAGGCTTTCCATGTACGGTGGATCCGGCTCGTGGGTCGCAGTTTGGAGGCCCCTGATTGCCATTGAATCAGCCTTTCAAAGTAACTGAGTTGTTCCCTCCCCTGCAGCTGAAATCCAAAATGGCACCAAAAAAGCTCAAGTTACCCTGTTCATGAAAGACCTTTTGTGTAGTACGGTAGTGTTTTGATGAAGCTTCTGCTGCTCACTGATGTGTGGGGAATGACTGTAAGTGACAGGCAGAGAAAAGAAGTTCGCGCACACAGGCATCAGCAAGAAGCAAGGGACCCGTCACTGTGATCACCTCCCACAAAAAAGTGGACTGTGGTGGGAAGGAGGGCAGGGGGTTCCTGCTTCCTGCCGTGTGCCATTGCGACACCGTTGATTCTCAGCTTTGTTTCCCACTCCAGCTTCCGTAACAGTGAGACATGGAGGGAAAACAAATGCAGCAGGGTTGGGATGTGGGAAGAACAAAAGGAAACCTGATAGTTACAGAGTGTCCTGAAGTGAGTGAAGCCAGCAGACCATGAAGCTTATTTTTGCTAAGAACAGATGGTTTGAATAGGGAGGGCTTGGTGAAGAGCAAGGTGTTATGTGGCCTGCCTCTTTGGAGGCTGAATTCCTTCGTTTTTTTCTAGAGCTTTCCCACAGCGTGTTTCTTTGGGGGCTGTTTTTTTTGGGGGGGGGCTAATGCTATGGCAAGGCATGTGTGCTAATCACCATCATGTTAACACGATCAGAAGGGTGGTTTGGTTTATCAAAGGTCCCTCCTCTGAGCATGGAAACCAAGATGCTCACTTGGAAGAGTGCAGAGGGCCATAATGAATCACTTCCTTCAGAAGCCATTTTTTGCTTTGCTTCATAGCAAGGCTTTTAAAGCAGCATTTCTCACTCTGGGGTTGAGAGGGGCCTGGCCCATGCATGAGGCCAACTGAAGCAGTTGCCTTAGGTAGAAAACTGGAGAGGGCACCCTCTGTCTGTCTCCATCTGTCCACTTACCTCTGTTACTGCTGCTCTTCCTCCTGTCCCCTGGATTTGACTGGTGCTCTAGCTCACCATTCACCTCTCCTCCACCCTTCCTTTTCTGCTCTGTTCTCCTCTTTCTTTTCCAATCCAGGCAGAGGCAAGAGAAGAGACAAAGGTGGTGCCTTCTACGTTGCCATCTAAGGGAGGCTGCATTTGGTGCACTGCCCCAGGTCTTGGCCCCAGGTTGAGACATGCCCATTCATAAAGGAGCGAAGCCAAAGGAAAGTAAATAAAGGGACCTGTTGACCTGGAAATAAGTCTAGTAAATAGCTCTGGGTGTCTCCTAGTATGGGTTATATATTATACCACATTGGTTATGAATGAGATCACAAGTCCTTGACTGCAAGAGTTTCCTCAGGCAGAGGGAGAGTTTAAGTGCTGGGAGCTATGGAGAGGGAGACAAGATGCAGGAGGAAATGTAGCAGCTGGCCAGGGGCATGAGATGGGCTGCAGCGGTCTAGGAGCTGAGCAAAGAGGGAAGAAATGATGCCGAAGTTGTGGAAGCTTGGCATAGAATCATAGAGTTGGAGGTACCCATGAGATCATCCAGACCAACCCCCTGCTAATACAGGCAAATGATCATATACCAAATGTGATTTTTTTTTGTTTAGGTCAGGAAGGGGAGCATATAGAAGTTGTACTAGATACAGAATGGGAGGGAGTCTTTATCAGGCTTGAGAAATGCTGCCTGGTCCTGAATCAGAATCTCATGTAAGCCTTGTAATTATGGCTGTCTGGCCAGATCTTTTATACGGCTTCTCCCAAGACTCGTTGTGACCTTTGGTTGCCTTTTTCAGTTAGGTTTTAGATTTGATCTCTTCCTGAGAGCTGAGCTCATTCATCTTTCGAGCGCTCATTAGAGTAAAGCTGGAGCAATAGTGGTTTTCTCACCTTAACAAAAATGTTTGTGCACTGAGATTGCCCAAGAGGCAAGGATACAGCACATTCAGTCGGGGCAGTTGGCGGGGGAAAAAATTGGTTTGAGCTGATTGCCCCATTGTGGCATCAAGTGGCCTTGTTTTTGACTTGCACAGAGTTTCCCAGGATCTCAAGGCTTGATCAGGCTCTCTGGGTGTACTTTGGTAGTTATGGCACTTTGGGGGAAATTAGCCTCTCCTACTGGCTCCGATTCAGACATTACCCATAATAAGACTTTTACCTATAATAAGAAGGAGAGGAAGGGCACAGCATAAAGGTGCTTTGAGCCTAGTCCACAGGTTGGCCTGACAATGGTTAAGGCACTCCCACCCCACTGCCATGGGTGCTAGGTGCCAGCCAGCCATATAGTTTGTGGTACTTATCAATTTTTTCATGTTCTTTCTCCACCACCCTGTGGTCTCCAGGGATGGCAATATCGATAAAGATCACTCGTTGGCTGTCATCATCAATTAGTGTTATGTCAGGCATATTAGCCTCGACACGTCGATCTGTTTGGATTCGGAAGTCCATATATATATGGGTGAAGCACACAAAAGTGCTGCCAATAATTATAGGCGCACTAGGAACAATCTCACACAATTTTGACAAATATTTTAATCAACTGAATGTGCCAGCTATAACATCAGCTGAGTTACAAAGAGCTGCAGTAATTGGATCTGCGTCCATTCTTCATGGATACCTGCGGGAAGCATAGGTCCTGGGTAGGGACTCGCTGCCCTCAGCGTGAAGCCAGTGATCCTGTGAAAACTCTTTGTGTTCTTATATCACTCCAGTTATCACTGTGTTTGTTGTTAATTCTCTCTCTCTCTCTCTCTCTCTCTCTCTCTCTCTCTCTCTCTCTCTGTGGGTGGGTGAGCATGCACGGGGCTACAGGAAACCACTGTGGCACTTTTTTATTTTTAAACACAGGAAGAACGGAAGAAAACTGAAGGCATTTGATCCCTAAACTGCACGGAAATTATTTTTCAGCGTAGACAGAAGTTGAAGGTCTAAAGAGTTCAAATGTGGCTTTTAGAAATCTAGGCTGGGCATCCAGTTCCCCTGAAGTCACAGCTGGGTTTTCAGGCTTCAAAGCCAACAAAGCTCCCCGTCTTTGCAGGAACAGAAAAATAACCGCAGCCCTAGGTGGAATATGCAATAGATGCTTTAGTTTACTTGACTTAAATGTACTCTCAATGGGAACCCACACCTTGCGCTCCCAAATTACCAACATTAAAATAGAAAGATGATCCAAAGTAAACAGCAGCTAATTGAAGGATACAAGAAGCCGTGGCAGCAGACGTTCTGGGATCTCCCACCAGGCTGACTCGTAGGCTCACTGGCATTCTTACAGAGGGGCAAAACACTAGGTTTTGTAGGAACCTGAGCACCTGTGTAATGGGGTCCCTCCCCCTTGTCTTCAGAGCCATTCATGGCTTGGAGAGCTGGCTCAGAGGTTTTGCTCTCTGAGGCATGAATGGATCTGGAAACAAGGATGAGGTACCATCCTACATAGGAGCTCAGACTCCTGCAAAACGTAGCGTTTTGCCCCCTTTATAGGAACACCACTGCATATGCTCCCGTCCCTCTTTCAATTCAAATGATGACACAAACTCAAGTCTATCTGACCACACAATTGCCCTTGCCTTTTGTGCCCAATAAGCACAAAAGCGTCCACTTTCACTCTTGACTGAACAATGTGGCATCGCTCGGGGCAGCAGCACCCAGGGTGGAGACGACGTCACCATATCACTTCTGGGTTCTCCCTTCTTTGGAGCACTTGCTGGCATATGCTTTAGGAAGGAGCCTCCAGAAAGCATTTGCCAGGAAGCGGCACAGCCACGTATGTGCTCTGGGGTTTTAAAGAGTCTCCACTCCAGCAAGACTTCTAAAAACAAGAAAGCAAGCAAGACTTAAGAACTTGGGAGCGTACCCATTCCCTTTTTTCAGTGATGTCACGCAGGGGGTACGCGGGGGTACGCGAGTACCGGTTTCTAGGATTATGGCTGGCCCCGCCCATTCGCCCGCCCACTCGTCGACTCCGCCCCCTGCAATGTTTGAATTTCCTGCATGTTTGAGTTGCCTGCAGGTTTTCAGAGCCAGGCAGGCAGGCAGGCAGCGAGCGGAGCCTTGCCACTGAAAAATGAGCTGCTCTGGGGTTTTGGAACTGTTGGGTCACTTTAGCATGATGCCAGGCCTCCTTAACATGTTCTGGGGGTGCTGTGGAATACTGTTGCAACTGTTGGGTCAGTTTAAAATTGTCTGAGGCCTCAAAAAGGGCTTTTTTTCATGTCACTTCCTGCCACGACCTCACTTCCAGCTTATGACGTCACTTCTGGTGGGCAGGTCCCGACACGTGCCAATCAAAAGTGAGTACCTGTTCTTAAATCATTTAGATGACACCACTGCCTTTTTTGCTTTTTGTTGTTGTTTTGTTTTACAGAGGAACACTAGCATAGCTAATGAAAGCATAGCCCTGTGCAGAGGGCAAAATGATGCCCCGAAAGTGATGTCACACTAGGAAAGTGACGTCACAGTTGTATTGTCATTTTCTTGGGTTTTTGGCCATAACTTTTGATAGAATGAAAAGTTTGTTCATTCCAGTTTGTTTCATCGCATTCTGCATTAAATTCTGCATCGAATGATATCGAACATGGTATCAAACATACATACCAAGGTCTTTACAGTTTTGGCCACTAGTGTCAAACTCAGCTTGTTGTCCCCTAAAGCTTGTTGCCCAGTGCAATTGTACCGCCCTGCACTTCTTTAGCTATGCCCCTGCAGAAGAACATTGAATGATGCTAATTTTCCCGCCTGCAGACTGAAGCAGTCTTGGCCAGATAGGTTAACCACCTGAGTTAGAGGAGGCTTATTGGCAAGAAGTTCTAGCAAGACCCAAATGACAGACTTCCCTCTCTGCAAGTCTTCGGAGACAGATGTCATTAGCTCTAAGATATAATAAAAAGTGTGTTGGTTTTGCTGTCCTTTAATTTAACATAATCACAAAGCAACAGTACCCTAATTTCAATCAGTTGACTCAATTGCAGCTACTTTACTATACACTTAGCTCTGGCTATTGGAAAAATAACCAGATGCTGTAGCTGCCACATTAAACACACACACACACACACAGCCCAAACAGCAATCCTTGAAGCTTGTGCTGGCAAGACACACTGAAGCCAATTTGTCTCTGTCAACACAGGTGTGCTAAGGATTAAAGATATATATAGGGAGAGGAAGTATAATTTCAGCACTGTTTCTGCCTGGTAATGAGGTGGTAACTGTTTTTTGCAAGGTAGGGAAAGGAACAATGCAGCTCACACACTAAGGGTGCTATTCTAACCTGGCACTAGGCCAGCAAAGTTTGGCCAGCACAAGGGCCACCATAAAGCACTTTTGGACCACTCTCAGAATCTGAGCGGCCAGCACACAGATGTGCGCCATCCTCCCTGACCCGAGAGTGGTCCAAACGTGATTTACGGTGGCCCTTGTGTCGGCCAAACTTTGCTGGCCTAACTGTGCCGGTCTAACGCCAGGTTAGGATTGCGCTCTTTAGCGTTGCATGGCTGGGAAAATTCTGTGACTTTTCTTGTCACTTAAGCAAGTTAGGATTGTGCCTAAAGATGCAAGAGAGAAGTCCTCTTAGCATATAGACCAGGCCAGCCACAGAAAACAGTGATTAATATTTTAAGCAATCTCCTGCCTTAATAATGCACATATTAATTGCACAGAGACACTGAGAGTGCAATCCTAAATTGGGCTGGATTGGCGATGCTGGTGGGCCTGCACCAAATCCAGCGCACCTTAGGTGCACTGGGGAGCCTACCCAGGGCCCAAATCGATGGGGCATAAAATCCACATCACAGCCCTGCCCCTTCCCTGGGCCAGCGCCCCTGCCCACCTCCTACCCAGAACTGCCTCCTCCCTGCCCTTCCTCCTCCAAGAACCTCCTCTGTGCCAGCCAAGTTTGGCTGGTGCACAGGAGGCTCCCCGTCAGTGCTCTTGGGCCACGCTGCTCGTAGCATCGGCCTGACCACTGCAGCGCCAACGCGGGGGTGCTACTCGGTGCCCCCACATCAGCGTTAACGACATAGCATTGATGCAACCACATTGCATCGACACTACATCAGAACTAGGATTGCCCTGTAAATGCTAGATGTCAAGGGTAAATCAATATATGCAAAAAACAACAACACAATTTCTACATAATTCGTGTGAATAGCTATAATTCTGCTGAGGCTAAAAACAGGATGTATATTCACCAAGCGGCAACAGACACCAGGCAGACTGGAGGTGCTGTACAAAGTTTCTCCAGGGAATTAATGTGATGGTTCTTGGAGGAATTTCCAGATGTAATGCTATTTCTGGCTTTCTTCACACAAGCACTGGAGCTGATCGGAAGTGAGCAAAAAAACAACTTGTTATCGGAGCCACTTAACCCTTGCGTCAGAGTGAGTGGGGAGCGATGTTTGCAGAAGTCAAACAAACAGGCCAATTAATTTGGCAGATTTTCCCGTTTGTAAAGGGGGGGGGCGAGGTGACCCACTCTTGCCACAATTCTTCCTGTAAGACTGAAAGGCTTTTCCAAATGAGATAAGGTCATCCAGTCAATAGCCTTGTCTTCCTGTTGAGATACTGATATGCCTCTGACCTGATAGTGCTGCTGGTCTTTTTTAAGCTTCTTTTTTCCACTTTCAAAAGGAGAAGGATTCACTTCCAGAGGTCACTTGGCCTCAGATTAAACCGCTTGTACTCATAGCTGCTGAATCACGGCTTACTGATGTAATGGGCAGGACTTAAAAAGGATCTCAGGTTAAGGAGGTGCATCCCACGAATGAACAAATATTATCCAATGCATATTACCCATGTTTTTTTGCTGACTCGTGTAGGCTTGAGTCACGCATGTCAAGGACTCAGGCGTGACTCGAGAATGAAATTTCAAAAACTCAGGTCTGAAAACCTGCGAATCTGGGTGTGTGCTTGCTTACTTTTTTCATGGTGCGAAAGACCTTGCAGGGCCATCCAGAAGCCAGCAGTTCCAGCCAGGAGGCAGGGAAGGGTTAATGTTTTGCATCAAGCAGGAGGAGGGAGAGGGAGGCAGGAGCAGACTCTCATTTGTTCGAAGAAATAGATGAGACCATTGGACAAAGGATGGGTGGTCTGATTTTTTTTCTTTGGATGAGGGAAGTCAGGAAGAGGAGCCCAAGGAGTTCTTGCCTTAGGATTAGCTGGATAAGCCCAGGGACGGGGAAAAGGAGGAAGTGAGGAAGCCAGAAGCCAGTTCCTAGCGATTGGGCTCCATTGTTACATGGGAGGAAGAAGCCTCATTCAATGAGCAACCGCAGTGGGACTGCTTCTGAGGAGAGCTGTAAAGGAGTGGGTCGTACTCGTAACATAAGCCTCTTTGCTGCTGCCTCATGAGGTTGCCCCCGCTTGCCACTTCTGTCCCCTCACACTGCCCGTCCCACCCTCTCCTGCCTTGCCCAGTCCCTTTGGTCCATGCCCTGGCGTGCCTGACCTGAAGACTCGTGACTCGAGTCAAAATGACTTGGGAATGACTTGGGTGGTGAGTTGCCACGGGCATGCGGTAGGACTCATGCACAAGTCACGTTGTGGGGGGCAGAGACTCGGGACTCAACGCAAGTCTTGCCGCGGTGCCAAGTTCCCATCCCAGGGTATGCGTAAGATTGCGCTGGAAATGATCCTGTAAGGGAGCTGCTGTGTGCTTACATGAATTGAGAAGAACGAAAAATATCAGCATGTGGAGCTTTTTCTTTCATTGCACCTCTGTCTCTCTCATGCAGATATGAAAGGCACAGGAACTCTTCCAGGGGAAAAAGGTGGCCTGCATACTGTTCAGTACTGGCAAAGAGTTTGATCTGGGAAGCCTCTAGTCTGAAGCGTTTCAACCTTGACCTCACTAGTTGGCCTTAGGCATGCGCTCAACCTCACCATCCCCACTACAATGGAGGTGGGCCACTCTACCTACCTCTAAGTCGTGTTGTAAGGACTGAGCTGTATGTCAGTCACTTTCCTATATACAATCAGTTCTCTTTATATGTGACCTCTGACTTTCCTCATTATCTTTGCGTCTGTCCCCATTATCTGCTATGCAGAGACCTTTCAAAGGCTGCAGGGACCTTCAGAACGGCACCTGTGACCAGAAGCATCTGCCGACTATGTTTAAGGGCTCCAGGCTGGTCGCAGGTGCCATTCTGAAGATCCCTGCAATTTCTGGAAGGTCTCTGTAGTATTCAGAGTTTTCAGGATTCAGTGCACTTTTGGCACTCGGCTGGCTTCCTGAGGGTCTCTGCTGGATTCTTCTGATGGCAGATAAGGTACCCCTTGCACCTAACCCCATTCATTATCTGCCAATTTGCTATCTGTGATTATTTCCAGGCATCTAAGCTAGCAGATAATGATTGACTGTAAATAAAGCCTAACAGTTATTATTGACACTTGCAGCTGTTCCAAGATACTTTGATGGCTGAGTTAGGAAACCCACACAATATGACTGGTTACAGTCTATGCAAACAATCGACTGTTTGCCCTATTTGACTATCATCTCAGATTTGCTGCTGGCAGCAGCCACTTCTGACTGCTGACTCACGGTAAAGATGGCTCTGTGGTAAGCCCTTCTTCTTCCTATAGAAAACAGCCCGTCAGCACAGTGCTCTTTTCAGATCCCTGCCTCCAGTCCAAGGGGCGTGGGATGCTCATTCTCTGACCTCAGTAACCCACTGACGCCGACACACCATGCAACACATTTATCCACCACAGTGACTGTGAAACACCAGCAAGAAAAAAAGGTTCTTCTTGCAACACAATGAGCCCATTCCCTTTCCACAGCACCCCCTTTCCTTTCTTGCCACCGAAAGGTTAACCTGTCTTGACTCTGTGAGACTGAAGCAGGTTTTCATGCCTCTTCTGCCTGCCCCTTTTTATGGCGCTCTTTGCACATGTTAAAACACTTCCCAGCTGCAGCTGTCAACACAAGTCAATGGACTTATTATGAGGCTTCAATTCACTGCGGCTAAACCGCCTTCCTTTTTTATAGCCTCAGGAACCCTTTTTTTTCTTTTAAGTGCCTGGAAAATGCAGGCAAGGGGGAGAGGAAACCTCACGTGCTCAGTCGATTGATGCTGGGAGGGAACCTGATGTCTTCGTCATGTCGAACCAGCGCCTTGGTACATCTGGACCTCTGCATTAGGAGTCCCAAGAATGAATGAGCATTCCAGGGTGACGCTCACAGGGAGGAGCTCTCCTACTCAAATTTACTGTTACAGGTACAAGGTGACCTCTCTGCTCTGCAGAGGTGTACACTGAGGTTAGGGAATGAATGTTCCCTTACCCAGAGGAGACCTCTACAACTGCACCACTCCCCATTCACAGGATGCAATCATAGCCATGTCGGTGTTGCTGCATCATTTGGGGGGGGGGAGACCTTCTTCCCAGGGTTTAGCCACTGGCCTTCTCTCACTTTCCAGGTACACCTTTCTTGGCCTGCAGCCTGGATAGCCTCAAATAGGCTCCTGTATGTGCTGACTAGCTTGTAGGGAAATCCCTCTGACAGCTTGGTGACTCCATCATGGAGTTTGCCCTTGTCTCCCTTTGCACAATGTGGTTGCTTACTCTTTGGTCCTGGTGCATGCTCCCTGGGACACCTGGTGGGCCACTGTGAGATAGATGGACTAGATGGGCCTTTGGCCTGATCCAGCAGGGCTCTTCTTATGTCCTTGGAGCTGCTGCAGGGTCTTCTTGTTTGGCTGCTTGTGGGTGGCTTTCACCATTGGGCTTCACAGCCCCATCCTGAGCCAGGCAGTGTCCAGGGCTCCAGCTGCACCAAAATGGCAACCGCTGGATCCTGGCCCTGCTGGGGTATCGCTGGAGGTCTCCTTGGGGGAAGGGAGCATTTGTTCCCTTCCCCAGGAGAGACTATAGCCAGTGGCAATGGCTCAACTCTGCACCTGCATTTGAGAGGGCGAAAAGTCAAGCAGACCCATGTCAGGAGACCAAGGAGGGTTGGGATGCAGCAGAAGAAGCTGCCAGTGTCCCAGCCCCCTCATGAGCAGACTGGGTGGACCAGCCTGCTCCACCCTTTCCCCTGCCCAGTTCCTCCCTGCCACACCCCACCCTGAGTGGGCTTACCAGCAGCAGGCTGGCACGCCAGCTCTTCCATCCACCTGTGTTGGGGTCAGGGTTAGGGGCCCAACGCGAGTGGTGCATTCTCACAAACGTGCTTTACGGCACGTTCGCCACACTTTTAGCCAGTGGTACACTTGTACTGCTGGAGATAAGGGTCTCAGGACTGGGCCTTCAGTCTGCAGGTTGGTGTGGGACTCTCCCTATATATCAGTGGGAGTCTACCCAGACAGTTACACTCCTATGAAACATTTCTTGCAAGTAGACAGGAAATAGCCATAAATATAAGAAGGCATTTCAAAGTCTTCGGAAAATCATTTCAAGATACGCCAGAATCGTTTCCAGGGGGGGAAAAGCCTGTGCCAGAGTGCTGAATTTTCTTAAAGTTGCCCTTAAATAGTGGAAGGAGATATTTAGCTAGAACAAAGTCAGAAATAACAATACAGCTCCAGGCTTTATTTTGACTAAGTTGATCTTTAATTAAATACCTCTCCTTTCAGTGCTGGAACCAAGGTAAGGGAATCTACCACAAGGAGCTACGCTGTGTCTGAGCCAATGAACTTCAAACACACAAGAAGGGTCATATCAGAAATAGAAGCAATCTTGATGGTGTTTTTTTTGTAAAAGGAAAAGCTTTTGAGCAAAACATCCTTTTTTTAAAAAAAAAAAAGGTGATTACTGGGGATGGGTGAATTAGCACTAGAACGTTTAAAAGCAATCTTGGCAACACTCCAGAGACTGGTACCCAGGTGGATTTTAAATCACCTCAGTTAGATGCTAAGGGCCAGCCTCTGCTCCGCTGACCAAAATTAGCATAGTGCTATTGAAGCACCTCATTTATAGGCCTGGCCTTGGGTTTTAAGCCTGCATAAGTAGAAAGAGAAATTAAGAGTCCTTTCCTCTTCCCCCCACCCCTGCTTGTTCCACTTTTAGGATGGAGATAGGATAATAGGGTAATTCAGCTGCAATGTGAAATTACCAACAGAATGGTCAGATCCATGCTCATATTAACCCTAGCTCCTTTCTGCTTGCTCCTTTCTTCACTACTGTAGCCTCCTTACCCTACAGACTGCTGCCCCCAGCAGGAGAAAGTTAACAATGCATCCTATTGCTGCCAGGTACACCGGAGATGAGCCATCACGTCTAACAGTTCTGCTGGGAAGTCTGGTTTGCAGCATGACTAAAGAGCACGTCGTGAGCCCTCTTTGGTTGTGCCATGTCTACTCCTCAGTTGTCATCTCTCTCTGGAAGACTCACATCACAGAGATAACCCAAGAACAAATGTCATATATGCCCTTTTTTATTATTCCACTTTAGAGTGCCTTGTGTTTGACACAGGAGTCTGGCTAACTAATATATGGTGATAAATCAGAGGCAAGCTGGTGAAATTGGAATCCTTAAACAAACTTTTTTGTATCTGTTTCCACAGAAGCAGATAAACATACCCAAAGACAGGCACGCATAAAACTTTGCTTGCTTTTCTCTTTTAAGCCTCTAGGATACCCAGCTGCTTTGCCATTTTGCTTTTGCATGCATTTGTTTAAAATCTGAGGGTCCTCTTTGTGTTATCTCTGTTTGCCAGATTACGGTAGGACACAGTGTTTGCAAATATACTTCACTTCCAAATGTGATATCTGGCATAGTACAACGCATCTGCATCAATCAAACACAGAAGGATTTGTCTTTTATTAAACTATATATAATAGATGTTTGCACCATACGCTGTATGCAAATGAATAAAAATGCACCCACTTTAAAAACTGCTGAGAAAATGTAGCACAACATCATTCATTTTTCCTGAATAATTTCTTTTACAACTAAAATGAATCACCTTTTCTGAGTCCTAGGGTGCAATCCTAACCGGAGTTAGGCCTGCAAAGTTTGGGTGGCACAAGGGCCACCATAAAGTCTGTTTGGACCACTCTGGGAGTCAGAAAGGCCAGCACACAGAGTGTGCCATCTTCCCTGACTCTTAGAGTGGTCCAAACATGCTTTACAGTGACTCTTAAGCCAACCAAACTTTGCTGGCCTAACTGTGCCGGCCTAACTCCAGGTTAGGATTGTCCCCTGAGAGTCAGACTTTTAACATATCGGTGCCAGCTTCAGCTTTGCTGAGTGTGCTTAGATTGAATTTGCTTTTTATCAACGTCACCTTGTAAATTTTCCAGTTGGCCATTTCTGTGAAAGTGCAAAATTACTTTGCAAAGCTAAATGTATCTATATTGACTATAACCAGATCGTTCCCTATGGAGGATTTCTCATACCTATTGGTAAAGGTAGCTCTTCTCTCTGCACATACTGCGCTACATAGGCAGGGGGCCAATTCCTCTATTACTTTGGTGCTTACTCAATTGTCCTGCAGCTATAGTGTGCACACTGGGGCTCTAATGCTGACCAAGAAACTGCTTGATTGTATTGCTCTGTGAGTTAAGGAAGGTGTTGTGAGTTCAGAAATGTATTGCATTGCTCTGTGAGTTCAAGAATGTCACATAATTGACTGGCAAGGTGCATACCAGAAAAAGCAGTATATAAATGCGAGTGCCAGAAAAGCAGCGTATACACATCCTTTAAAATAAATAAATTGATACAATTACCAAAATACAATTAAGCTGGACAAAGTGTCAAGGGGGAAAGAAGCACCTGTGCCCTTAATGGTGGGAGTCACAAGGCAGTGGTAGAGGAAAGTACTGGCTAGAACCAATGCTATACCAGATGGTGGCTAGCGGTTGGCTAAAAGTGTCCCGTGCAGGGGCAGGTTTGGACGGGCACTCCTACCCGGTCAATAGACACAACCACACAGTGCCGACGTAGCTGAGTAACTGCTGTTTCTTTCAATACGGCACATTGTGGCTTTTGTTCTGTGGATGCAGTTGTGGACCTGGCCAATTCTCTGCCCAAGGCCAGGGCCACAGATGGCTGCTCCAGCATCGCCTCCCCACCCCCTGCGCCGCCCAAGCCACGCCCACCCCATTTTGAAGCTCCTCTGAGGTAGGGGCAGGCAGGAGGGCCAAACTCCACTCCCGCTGCTCACCTCTGTGAGAGGCGATCCACCTCTGCACTGCCCCCCGCCCCCGCTCCACAGCATAGTGCCAGGGGCATTTGCCCTCCATAGTAAAAACCACTGTGTGAATGAACTCAAAGTTAATGATAAGCCAGAACATACTTGACACTCTATCAGACCGTTCTCCTCCCCTCCTCACTTTCTCTTCTCCTCCACTCCCATCCAGTGGTGTCATGCAGCCGGAACGCTGGGCGGGAGGAACGGGTGAGCGGCAGAAACGGAGCGGTATGCAACAGGCGGGCTGCCGCTCACCCGTTCCTCCCGCCCAGTGTTCCGGCTGCATGACGCTGCTGCTCCCATCTTACTATTCTAGTTCAGGGAACAGGAGGAGGGACAGTGGAAGCAGCAGGTGGTGCACTGTCATAGAAGGGGGACAGAACTTCAGGCACTGAAAAGGCTCCCAGCTGGCCCTGACATGAGCTGCAAGGCCAGGATTCCTTATGGCAATGAAAAGCCCAGAAGACAATTGCTAGGAACATCCTTCTCTCCCCCTTAACTTGCTTGATTTCTATTGTTTTGAAGAGTTGCACTGAACTCAGAAGCTTGCTCACTTCCTCCAAGCTTTCAGTTGCTCCTAAAATAAGCAGGATGACTTACAGTTGCTTTGGAAACCCACTTGATTTGGATATTAATGATTGCTCTGCAGAAAGAACGTGTAAATCGAAACTTTCTGCGTCAATTTTTTTCCTACTTGAGAGATCGAGGGTAAGGGTCAGTTCTCACATTTGTCCAACACAAAACCAAACCGGGGGCTTGATCCGCTCTTATTGAGACTTTGCATTATTTAAAGAGCTCGTGAGCAGGCTTTGGCGAAGACCGAGATTCTTTGAAAAGGCTTCATTAGCTGGGCACACTCCTCAGCGGGAGCTCCCGAGGCAGAGAGAAAATGACTCTGGTAAATATCAAAGGGTTTCGCGATAATCCAGCCACGCTCAGAGCGGTTTTTCTTTCAAAAGGGCAAAACAATCCATTGTCATTTTTGTTGCAAAGTAATGTAACGTTGCAAATCAGTAGACTGCCCTATCACTACTACTGTAATGTGCTCTATAGCAGGCTGCTAAGAAAGGAGGCAGAAAGGGCTTCACAGCCCAATCCTAACCATGGCTGGAATAGGCATGCTGCAGTGGTCTGGTTAGGAAGCATCTATAGCAATTCAGAGTAAGGGGACGTCTGCCCCTTACTACAAGGAAAGCCCCAGCCACCCCTGAGGGAAAGACACTGGCACAACTCTGAGTGGGCTGCGTAGGGCCACCCGGCCCGGGAACAGGGGTTAGGATCTGGCTTAAGTGCTGGATCCTAGCACCCCCCCTTCCTGGGCCAGTCAGCCCGCAGTCCCGCCCTCCCGCCCTCCCCACCTCCTCCCAGCCCATTCACCCTCCCTCAGCCCTCCCCAACCCCTCCTTAGGCTGGCCTTACCTGGGTCCTGAAGGCCAGGATTGTGTTGCAGGGAGGCCAGCACACATCGGTGTTAAAGCCCCTATATGGCTTGGAACCCGGGAGCGCAATCCTATACCGGTGTTGCGCCGGTGCTGTACTCTTGCGCTGATCCAGTGCTGTTGCAAACAAGCCGTCAGGCACGTCTGCACCAGCGAGTCGGGCGCTGGACTGGCACAAGCAGCTGCGTCGGTTGTGCACGGTCGAGGACCGGCGTCGCTCGGTCAGCACAGGACCTTGTTGGGGGCATGCCAGAGGCGTGTGGTGGGCATAACGGGGCGACGTAGTGGGTGGCGACAGGGGCTGTTGCGCTGTATCCTAAGCCCCATCCCTGGCCTCAGTGGCCCCAATTTGGGCCGCTGCAGTGCATGTTCACCTGTGCCTGCAAATCTGCAGGCGCAGATCCAAGCAGCCCCATAGGGCTGGCTGGGGCTTACCTGGGTGCAAGGGGAAAACCTCTCCTTGCCCTGCGCTGTGCTGCTGCTGCCTCCTACTGGGTTTAGGATTCAGCCCTGTTGCATCGGCCTTACTATGTTGGTGCTGCTTAGGATCGGGCTGTGAATTACTTAGGTATTCTAGTCAGCACCTGAGACTCTGCTCTGTGGTTCGCCATCTTCAGAAGAGCTAGGCAGGTGGGTGTGAGGGTCCGGGCCTTCGCAGTTCCAGCGCCATGTTTCTGGAATTCCCCCAACAGGGAGGCCTTTCTAGCTTGGCTGCCGTTTGCCTTCCCACAGGCAGCAAAAATTCAACTTTTCAGGGAAATTACTAGCACGCTACTGTTTGTATTGCAAAGTTGCTGTCTTCTATACTGCATTTTATGTGATTTTATGATTATATTGTTTTATTGAATACTATTTTAGTTTTTGTTATGTTACATTCACAAGCTGCCCTGGGAATCTTTCAGGACTGAAAGTGGGATGCATTTATTTATTGCAACGATGTCTAGCCCGCCTTTCCTACCAAATAATTCAAACACTCAAGATCATTCCTCTCTGACTTCTGCAACTGAGGCAGGATTTCAAGTACTGAATCTCATTTCCATCCTTTTGTTGCAGCCCTAAAACCAACTCAGGAGAGTAGGCACAATAATTTGTCATTTATTTTGCATGGCAATGCCTTTGATGAGACCGTGCTCCATGACTCCCATTCAGAAGCTCTTGTCCACACACTATATTGAAGTATCTTACAAAGAATTATTGATGCAGCAGTTGAAGGCTAGGGAAATTTTCCTCTCCTTAAGGACATTTTGATGGAAAGAGGGGAAGGGTAATTCAGGTAATTAGGGGCAGGAAGTGTGGTCTGGAGGTTGAGCTGTCACCTTGCCACAAAAAGCTGAGCAGGATCAGCAGCTTTGGTTGGGAGACCAACAGGAGACCAAAAGCCAAATACCAAACTGCAGACAGATCTCTGTGGAGGAGTGTGAAGGAATGCAGAGGCGTCAGCAGGTAAGATAACACCCAAGGCCTGATTTGGGTGAGAGGTGTGGACTGATGTGGTATTGCTGGAAGTTAAACAGGGGAATCTGTGGTCTTTTTTTGGATGGGAGACAATATTTAGGGTCAAAGCACAGGTCGCTTTGTGTAGGATTGTGCCTGGAAAACATCACAATGAGCAAAACGCAAGCATAGATAGAGGCAGGATTCTAATTAGAATAGACATTTTAGAATGGCACTCGTGTCAGGACCTACCATAGAATAGACAATTCAGTAGAATGGAAGAGAGATGGTATTGCTATGTGTAGCTCCTACAAAGTGTGCTATAAGACACTGATGCAAACATGACAATTTACATAATGTTATTAAGCTGGTATCTGGAAAAAAACAGTACTTCTGATGATGTCATCCCCCCAAATAGCTTACCTTTCTCATGGAGAGCAATATTTTTGAACAAATTTATTATTTGCATGTTGGCTATGCAATACCATCTCTCTTCCATTTTAATTAACATCTTCCAGTGCGTCATTTATTTTTCACCTTGACAAGTGGTAGTAAACAAAGTAAAAATGGTTCCAATTCTAAAAATAGCATCTGTATAATATGTGGCAGTTATTTCTTAGTTCCAGTGATGCCCACTGCATGAATTCCATCAATAATTCTGTATCACACACACACACACACACACCCCAAATTCACATCCAAAAATGATATGTTGCTTATATTATTCCCTTGTGCCCTTCTGTCTTTTTCTAATTCTATTTTAGCCTGTCTATTCTAATTAGAATCCTGCCTCTATCTATGCTTGCGTTTTGCTCATTGTGATGTTTTCCAGGCACAATCCTACAAAAAGCGACCTGTGCTTTGACCCTAGATGTTTAACCACATCTAATTCTCTGAGGGTTTGCAGCACGTTTATTTTGTAAGTAAATGATCAGTCAACTGTTTTAATGCTTAGTAATTATTGCTAATTTGGAGTTTCAGGCAATGCCAAACTGCTTTATGTTGGCTATAGTTTAGAACAGAACACAAACTAGAAGGTAAAAGGCCCAAGAAATAGCTGCCATTCCAATGCAGCACAACTCAATGATGTCATCAGATTACTCATCCTGTTGACCCAGCCAGCCAAAGAAATGAGGTGAGACAAATAGTGCGGTGATGGCATGTCACACATAGGACCAACCATGAGAAAGTGAAGCAACGATACCCAGACAGTGTCAGTTCCATACATGTCTCATAACCTTCAGTTCTCTTAAAGCACAATCCTATACAGTGCAAGTCTATTGAGGTGCATTGTCCAATGGGACTTACTCCGAAGTAAGTACATACAGTATATATAATTGCTTCCTTAAGCCACAATCCTCTTGGATCTTGCGCTGCTGCAAGGTCATTTATGGCTGTCTCAAAAGGTGACGCAGCTGGACCATCATTGCAAGTGAAAGTGGCGATGGCCACACACTGACCATGGGGCCAGGAGTTGTTGCTCCTGGTCTGGCGGAAGATAAGACTGGGTTATAAAAGAAATCTCCCATCTCCAAGGATAACAGTAGGGTCAACTGCACATCCATGCAAGCATCAGTGGTGGTGGGGTTAATACAGGCGTGCCCCGGTATCCACTGATTCAGTATCCATGGTTTCAGTTATCCAGTTATATTGGGACACCTATTAAAAAGATAAAAGGTTAAGGTTAAGGTAAAGGTTTCCCCACGACCGAATGGTCTAGTCGTGACCGACTGTAGGGGGCGGTGCTCA
>JAJKFI010000012.1:20035349-20081534 GCA_029204185.1 Lerista edwardsae | reverse complement strand
CCCCCCCGTAGCAGCACACCTTTTTGGCCTAGCTGCATCGCTTGGGCTCTTAGCTAGTTTAGAAGACAAAAATCATTTCTGATTTTTACTGGATTTTTATGCCAGGGATTTGTAACTATAGAGCAGCGATCTCCAAATTGGCTTTCCTGGTGTGAACAGCGCTTACTGTTCCATCTGAAAGCTGCTGCAAACCCCTCCGTGCACCCCTGATAGTTGCACTGGCCAGCCACGTCTGCCCAGAAATCCAGGCGCGAAGTATGCTGAGTTGGCAGAACCTGGAAGTGGCTGGCCGGCACGACTCTTGGGGGCACACGGAGGGGGGCACAGGTTGAACAGTACACCATTCTTCCAGGGAAAAAGTAGGACCTGTGTTAGATCCAGCCCATGGGCTGTAGTCTGGAGTGCTTTGATATAAGGGGTAAAGTCATTATGATTTTTCATAATGGACAGAGTTAAAATAGTTAGCAGAAAGTAGGATAGAGATTGGAGGAGCAATGAATGCAGAGAATATATAAAACTCTCTCTATACAATGAAATTCCCACAAAATGCATAGTTTAGAAAAAATAAAGATTTGTTGTGACTCACTAGATATTGTTTCTGAAATATTCAAGGCATATTTATGATGGTAACATTATTATATATGTATTGCCATTCTATTAAGTTATACTTTGAGTTACTGGCTTTTCTTACGGAAAATGTTTTTGAATGTCAGTACGATCTTGTGAAGGTTTGTCAACAATTGAAAAAAAATACTGTAATTTCTTTTCAAGCAGATGGCCTTAATGTTAATTCTTCTTTTTTTCTCCACACAAAAGCAATACAGTGTGAGGAGGAATAAAGACCATGCTTTGGAAAGCAGTGTGAGGAGGAATAAAGCCTATGCTGTTTTTACTGCTGATAGGCGTGATGATGGCAGACCCTTTATTCTTCATATACCAAGCCTATGCAATATTCAGATAAGGCGTAAACATATGCTCTGATTCAAATCAGTGCACAGAAAGCCCTTGCAAAATGCTTTAGAGCAGCATTTCTCCTTGCTGTATCACTTTGTATCATCCACCTATTGGAAGTACCACACTAGAAGTACCTGGTGATGACATCATTGCCAGTTATTTCTGGGTTGGGATGCCAGATGCAACATGGCAAATACCAGTAAGAGGCATGGGTGGAGGGGAAGCTTTTCTGAATGTAAAAAAGCATGCTTTGGAGCTTTGCTCGCTGTGCCAAGCCTCCAACACTGTTTGTCATGTCATGATGCTGGTCTCACTGCCTGGCAGCAGGTGTGAAACCCTGCCTGTATGTGCTACCTGTATGTGCACCAGCCTGTATGTGCTACCAGCCACCACCTCAAGTACCACAGGTGGTACCTGTACCACTGGTTGAGAAACACTGCTTTAGAGCACAATCCTGAGAGCTCTTTGGGCCAGCACAAGTCTCTTGTCCCAGCCCAGGAATATTGCAAACGTGCTATAAGGCATGTTTGTGCCTACTCTGGAGTTGGGGAGGCTTGCACAAGGATGTGCCCTGGCCTCCCCATGCTGCTTCCTGGGCCCGCAGAGGTGAGTTTGTGCCAGTCAAGGGAGGCTGGGTTGGAGAGGGCAGACCCAGGCTGTGGATGTGGGTGAGACTGGCCTGCTCCACATATGCTAGATCCACACTGTGTTCCCAGCCCAGTCAGCCTTCCCATTGACTAGCATCCAATTGATTTGCATCAACAATTTCATTAGTGTGGCTTATGATCCGGCTGCCCAATACCCATCATCTGTTTGTCAGGGAAAGGACTGAATTCAACCCCTTTCCCAGCACCTTCACCTCCCAAAGTTCTTAGCGGTGAAATTGTAAACTCTTTGAAAGGACTATGCATCTGTTACTAGGTGCAGCACATGTTTGCTTATATCCAGCTGGGGTGATGCACACAGAGAGAAATTTGCCTTTTTCATGCATAGTGCTTTAGCTAGATCACAGCAATTGTTTGGTTTTGATCCGTGTAAGACTTGCTCTTCCTCCCTTGAATACTTTTATGGATGTGTTTAGTCTGTGTGAGCAGATTTCTTCCTGTAACTGTGTTGTTAAAACACTGTTACAATGTTTTTTGCAAGAGACAGAAAATGTGTTCCTGGAAGTCCTGCATGTCTAACTAGACTCAAGACTATGTTACTCCATTGTCTACTTCCAGCTTTTGACAAAGTTTTATGTCTTCCTCCTCTTTTTATACGTAAAGTGTAGCAGAAACATTAAAAATGGAAATTGTATTTGATTTTTGATTTTAGGTTTCTATCGTGAAAAATGGATTTATGTTCATAAAGAAAGTACCAGAGAAGTAAGTGCTAATGTACTAAGATATCTTTTGTGGCCTTTGTAATCATCCATTGAATTGAATTATACTTTCTGCAAGGGAGAAACATTTATTTGCTTATTGTGAAGATCATCATCAGCTGGGTCTTGCAGATTGATGGGGGAAGGGAATATAGATGTCTAGGTTTCAATTGCAAAATTCAGGCAGTTGGAATCTTTCTGCCCTCTTTACTAGGTGCATGCTATCATGATTACACTGCAGACAAAATATTGCATTCACATACCTTCCCCCTTGTAGGCATAGGGAGCCAGCAGAATGGGAGACATGCCACTGGTTAATGAGGGGCAGTGTGCATTAAGGCTTCTGCTACTTCTGAAATAACAACTTCATCTGTCTTCCTTCTGTGTATCTTTTATATATGACGAATGCTTGGTAGGGGCCCAGTTCTAGATGTAAACTTCAGCAGGTTTATCATGCTTGCTTCAAGGAAGAAATGAGCATTAAGAATCTGAAGTGTTAATATCTGAGCTGGAGAATCATTTCTGGCTCTTGTCTTCTCCCTCCCTGTCCATGAAATTCCTCCACTTTTCTTAAACATAATCTGTCCAGCAGGACTGGTAGCAACAGGAAGCCAAAGGGAAGCAAGGGAGGTTAAAGAGGTGTCCACACCTTGCAGAGGACCTATGAGGCAAGAGATCCTCTGGGGCAGAGTGGGTGTGTCCCGTCCCCCCACCAAGACATTTCAGGATCTTCTCTACCTACTTCTTTTTCCCCATGGTTGGTTCCCTGTTGTCACTAATCTGGCTAGTTGAACCAGATTTATAGAGAATGGGGGAATGGACTGGCAGTGGAGTAGTGGAAGGAGTTTTGTTTTTTAAAAAGGAGGATTGGATTGGCTCAGATATGAGATGAGCTATTTCTGAGCCTATTCAAATTCAGCTCCTTTCTAATTTTGTAATTCAGTCCATTGCAAGTGGGGGAGGGCATCTAACACAGCTACCTTCCAGCTAACTTTATGTCCATTTAAGTAGGTAGGCGACTGTGAAACAGAGGCTCGGTGCTTTATTGGGTACTACTCCGTAGATTCCTGCATGCATGCATCTCCCATAGTAAACTTTTTGTTTAATTATGTAATATGTGGTTTCATTTTTTCTTTTTCAGAGGCATGGCTATTGCACTTTGGGAGAAGCCTTTAATCGCTTGGATTTTTCAAGTGCAATTCAAGACATCAGAAGATTCAATTATGTAGTTAAAGTAAGATGTTCTTCTACTCTGTGACTCAAATGAATTTCATGTACTGTAAAAATAAGCAGCTTGCTGTATATTAGTGACCTTTTGAGGAAGGTCATCTTCCTGCAGGAAAAAGCAGTAGCCTCCATTTATTGACATTTTTTTTTTTGCATGGTACTTTTGAGAGTTGAACTTGGCGATTGTACGGTTCTGAATTTATGAACTATGACCAGGAACCAATGACTTGCACAACTATTTCTGGACTGCTGAGGGGTTTAGACTTGTCTCTCCAACAGCACTCCTCATTTTGTTGGGCACGCCCCTTTTGAAATGCGGAAGAGTACTATTTCAAGAGTCAAAATGTTCACTGGGTGCTTTTAAAGTTGGTTTTTGGATTCCAGCCTGTATTTCTTTGTTTTATTTCCATTCAGTACACTTTTGTTGGACTTCTAAATATATTAAAAATGTTGTCAGCTGGACATCTATTCAAGCTCCTGTGAAAGTCAGGTGCTTTACTTCTTAGAGGCAACCTTAGCAGTGTATTTATTTTTTATTAAGGTTCAGAAGAATTGTGGGGTGATGCATGCATAAATAAAGAGCAGGCTGCAAATTCCTATACTGTCCTTGCTCCCTTTGCTTCAAAAATGATTTTGAATTCAGTGGGTGGTACCTAGAGACATAAGGCTTCATTGTTGTTGTTTTATGACTTGGTTTTAAAATCTCAGGTTTGCTCTTAGTTTTTGATTTTGGCATGAGATTTGAGGGGAAACTGTGTAGCCCCAATGGCAACATCTGACATTAAGAGCAAGTAGTAGCAAGTAGGCACACAATGATCTGTGCTCCTCCTGTAATGATAAACTGGGATCTGTGTGGAGTAGATGAACAAGGCCAAAATCAAATCCAGTAGTCACATTTGTTTTGGTAGACCCAGAAATGCCATTCAGTAGCACATCTGCTTGATGTTCCAAACCACTCTTAGTTCTCCTATTGATCTTCCCTGGACCGTTAACTGCCTGCCTTTCCCCATCCCCAGATGTCTTTTGTTCCAGTCTAAAGTATATCGGCAATCCTAGTTCTTTTTTTCTTGCTAAATCTTCTAAGACAGATTGCTTTCTTCTAGCTTTTGCAGTTAATCGCAAAATCCCAATTGACTTCATTGAGTGGTGCAGCTCAAAAGAACTATTTCAACATCTTGGACAAAATCGTTAGAAAAGGTAAGGCTGTAATACTCTTATTGTATCTGCTTATGATTGCCGTGGATAGCCTCTTGTGGTCTTGCTTAATTGTTTCTGTTGTGGTTGTAGCAAGTACAGTAACTGGTGTATTAACCTGAGAATGTATACCCCCTCCCTTTAAACAGACATCATACATGAAACTTGTCACCAGTTTCCCTAATCAATTGCCTGACCTACTGCTGTTGTTCCAGGCTATTCACAAGCATAGTTTGTTTCACTAGCTATGTACATTGTCCAAGGAATCCTGGTTCCTGCACTTACTAGACAGTAGTTGCATGTGCCTTCCATATAGATATTGCAGCACCCATGGCAAAAAGAAGTGAGCATCCCTGTGCTGGCATGTAACATAGGGTTGATGATGTTATAGTTACTTGATTGGAAGAATGGCACCCACCTGGCCACTTGCTGTTTACCCTTGCTGTTTACCTAAACCAGTGATTCCCAACCTTTACATGAAGATAGGGAACCCTGTAAGTCCTTGTGGGGGGCAGCCTCACAAGGATCGCACCACTGCTGCCACAAAGAGCTCTGTTAAGATACCTGCGGGGTACCGCGGCCATCCAGAGGGGGCAGGGGGCGGCAATCCCCTCTGCGGGCTGCACTACTGCCCCAAATAGCTCCCTGCTATGATCACAGTCACTTCAAGGTTTGCACAAGTCCAGATATGGGTCAGATTGCTGCAGGTAGCTGTTTAGGGCAGCGGGGCGGCCCGCAGAGGGGATTGCCACCCACCCCCTCAGAATGGCCACACTACACCCCGCCCCCGGTACCTTAACAGAGCTCTTTGTAGCAGCAGTGGCAGTGCAATCCCTGTGAGCCTGTTGCTGCTGTCACTGCTTCAACTGCTCCCCTTAAAGGGGTATACAGTGGTTCTGGTTTCCCTGGGGAGCGTGGGCCCCCAGATTGGGAACCACTGACCTAAACAGACAGGTTTGGCTACCAACTCAGTGACACATAGGTACTCCAGCCAGGGAAGAATTATTCAAATCTCGTTTGAATTGTCTGGTTGATACTGACATTTCAACAAAGGACAAATCCTGCTGCAGGACATGTCCCAGCTGTTGTTAGATGGCTGGACTTACACAGGAGGTTTTTTTTTGGGGGGGGGAGAAATGTTCAATAATACAGAAAAATAGGCAAAGGGCATTCATCACAGATGGTGTAGTAGTTGCCTGCACTTGCTAGATGATCTTCAAGGTCCCTTTCAACTCTAACATTCTATGATTCTGTTCTAATAGAATATGGGTGGTGTAGAAATTCAGTTCACTTATATGTATTTGTGTATATTGTTCAAGTTCTAGAAGACCAATACAACCCACGTCTGATTAAAGACCTCCTTCAGGATCTGAGTTCTACGCTTTGTATATTAATGAGTGAGGGGAAGTCAGTATTGGTAGGGAACATAAATATTTGGATTTGCCGATTGGAAACTATCCTTTTGTGGCAGCAGCAGCTCAATAATCTTCAGATGACTAAGGTATATCCATCTCTTACGTCTGTGTAAATGTGGAGGGCTTATATGAATATTTTAAATGTGAAGTTACAAAAATGTTTTCTGCTGAAGATCCTGCTGGGCCCTGTCTTGCAGAGTAGCTATAAGAAGACATTAAGCAAAACCTCTATAAAATACAGAGCTAGTGTTGTGGAGTAACTGACTGGCTAAGGGCACAATTGTAACCTGGAGTTAAAAAGGTACAGGTTTCCCCACGACTGAATGGTCTAGTTGTGACCGACTGTAGGGGGCGGTGCTCCTCTCGGTTTCTAAGCCTGTAGAGCCGGCGTTGGTCCAAGGACAAGCTTCCGTGGTCATGTGGCTGGCATGACTATACGCTGTAGCGCACGGAACACCCTTACCTTCCCACTATTTATCTACTTGCATTTTTATGTGCTTTCAAACTGCTAGGTTGGCAGGAGCTGGGACAAGTGACGGGAGCTCACTCTGTTGCATGGTCTCGAACTCCCAGCCTTCCGGTCAGAAAGCCCAGCAGCAGTGGTTTAACCCACAGCGCTACCACATCTCTAACCTGGATCACACATGTTGCTGTTACTATTTTCATGTCAAATCACATTTTTATATTAAATTATACACATATGTATTCTCGGAAGCAATGGTATATATCTAGTACAGGGGGACTTACTCCCAAGTTAATGTGCATAGGATTGACATCACAATCTTGAAACACTTAAAACGTAACAAATTTTGATACTTTTGGTGTGGGGGGAGTGAGCGGCTGATTTTAGTTTTAAAAGTAATTACGAAACCACTAATAATGGTTAACTTGATTTTCAGCAAGTCAATAATGGACTTACACTCAGTGATCTTCCTTTACATATGCTCAACAACATCTTGCATAGATTCTCAGATGGTTGGGACATTATTACTTTGGGCCAAGTGACTCCCACATTGTATATGCTCAGTGAAGACCGACAGTTATGGAAAAAACTCTGTCAGTACCATTTTGCTGAGAAGCAGGTAACAGGAATTGTATTTCACATTTGTTTATATATGGGAAGATTCTGAAACTATAGGCAGAAATCCTGCAGGACACAAGTGGAAGAGACTCTTCCCCTGGGTTTGCAGCTGGTATAGGAGGCTATCCTTTCCCTCCCAGCTTTGGCTACTGTGCTGTCTGCCTGCGCTAAGCAAAAGCACTAAACCAGCCTTCGCACTAGCACAGTCCCCCCTCTTGCCGGCAGCGTCCTGTTTTCCCTCCACCTGCTGCTCAGCCTGATTTCTCTCCCCCCCCCATCCAAACAACTCCTGTTTGAAGCTGAGGAGGCCTTACCAGCTCTGGCAGTGCAGGGCCTTTTGGATGTGATCAGTAGTCCTCATTTGTAACCTCCCGCAAAGACCTGTTTGCAGTGGTCTTTCCTGGAAATATAGGGCAAAGCAACATGGGGGTGTTACAGGCCTGTTTTGCAGTCTGCCTTTCTCCACTGGAGGTTTAGGGCCTTGCTCTGCCCACAACATGACTCAATGCGTTTACCTTATTACCATATAACCTGTGTATAAGTCGACTTCAGGTATTCTAGCAATTTCAAGGCATAAATTTTGACTTATACATAAGTATATATGGTACTCATTTTCAACAATGATAAATTGCAAAATGGTTTACATAGCAGAATAAGTGTGGGGGGCATCTCTTGGACAGTGCATGCTGCTCACATGGAAATTGCATAAAATTTCCTTTGATTTCCATGGAACTGGCTTGCAGTTAAGTGGAATTTAGGATCCTAGCCATGCAGTCTGAGGCATAAATCTCTCTGAATTCAGTTGGATGTACTCTATAATAAACTGGCACAAGGAGCTTTGATCAGCTCAGATGTAGAGTACAGCAAGCTATAAATATTACCTTGGACTTAGTAAATCCATAAACAATTCTTATAAACAAAACAGGGATAGCTTTCCATAACTGTTTTTGGACTCTTTATTCCAGAACTCTTTTTCTTACCCGAGTATGTTGCACTTGTGTTCAGTTCTGTAGGCACCTAATTTTGTCAGAAAAAGGTCATATTGACTGGAAGCTGATGTACTTTGCACTTCAGAAATGTTACCCTGTAAAGGAGCAGTATGGAGATACTTTGCATTTCTGTCGGCACTGCAGCATCCTCTTCTGGAAGGTAAGATGCTTTAAAAAGCGAGCACTTCAGGTTAGAAAGTGTCCCACTGTTACCTGTGGCAAATCTTGCTTGGGGGTGAAGGGAGAAGTATTACTATATTAGCTAGTGCCTCTTCACATCCTAACTAGACCAATCACTGGTTCAAAGCTATAACCAACATGCCAAACTCATGAGTTCAATGTTATACTTTGTTTAATTGTAAAAGAAAAATTACATAATGAGGATTCCTACTGCTATCCAGATTGGGGGAAGGGGGAAACATTCAGAAGATAATGTGGAAAGCAGTGCTGCATGTACAAAATCTATCTGCAAATAAATGCTGGAGTCACAATGGTGGTTTGTTGTCCATATCAAGTTGGAAGTTCCATGGGCAGCTGAGTGTTGCAAAGAGGTCTATAAATATTACTAGCCCACAAAAAAGTCTTACTAGTCTATATGCACACACACTTCATTCGGTGACCTTAAATGTAGAGCAGCAATACCGTTAGTCAAGTTCTCGCTTCTCTGTATTTGTTACTTGCTACTGGTGGCTGTTCGCAAGCTCTTAGGGAGAGACGTTGGCTTCAAATGCCTGGAAGCTTGCATCTGATCTGCCATCTGTGAATTCCTTTGTACATTTTGGCATATCTAGTGAGGCTCAGAACTACTCTTGCTCTCATACAGGAGGCCTTGCACCGTTCTTGCTTCACTCTGATTTCGGATGAGAGCAGTGGTTTGGATACTCATGGCATTACAGAAACTACCTCCAAACTTGGAGACAGTTTTAAGCATTGTTTATGAAAATGCCCCAAGAGAGACACTTGAAAAGAAGAGGTAATAAGGGAGAAATACTTGCGTTCATTGAGAGAGGGCTCTTATTGTTTTTGAGAGCATTCAAATTTATTTTATGGTGAGATCCTACACAAGCTTACTTGAAGTGAGCATCACTGATTTTCAGCAAAACTTGCTTCCAAGTACTGTGTTTTAGGAAAGTAGTGTCAGCCTACCAAAGAGAAGTGGCATTTTGGTGACAAACGAAGGCAACCTAAATTGTAACTAAATTTGTTAGAGATGTAGAATAGACTATTAAACCACTTTGGACTCCCTCTGAAAAGAAAAGTGAGTCTGTTTTTAATAAACGTTCTGTTATTAATCTTCTAAACTGGTGTCTTCACAGTATCACAATGTAGTACAACGAATTTGCTATTTTACATTGGGACACAAATTCTGAATTTTTTGTACTGAACTTTGCTACTCTTTGTCATTCTGTCCAATATAATCTTCCTTTCTTTTGCTTTACTGCCCTCCTCCCTGCTTCTTCCTTCATGACCTCAAAAGGACTACCACCTTGCTTTGTTTCTTAAGGTACTTCTTGTGCTTTTTTCATCTTGATTTCTGTATCCAGGTTGCATACCTGAAGTAAATAAAATGTTGCTTTTCAGATATGTCATAATCCTGAATGTGTTGCTATCATAGGTGTTGGCGTAATAGAATGTGTCTTATTACCATAAAATGCCATTTTAAAGTGTTTTGTTTGTTTAAAAAAACCCTCACAACAGTTGTCATAAGAGAATACCTCTCAAGAAATGATCAGTGTTAAGGATGAAACTAAATTCTTCTTGACCGAATTCATGATGGATTCAGATCCCTCCTGCTCCCCAGCAGTCTGGGGGGTGCAATTCTAGCCTGCCCTGGAATAGGCAGGCCTGCTGGCCTGTGCTATATCCAGCACAGGTTGGGAGGCTGCTGGAGCTGTTCGTCCCCATACCCTGGGATAAGTACCAGCTTCCCCATGAGACTGCTCAGATCTACGCCTGCTATTTAGCAGGTGCAAGTCTGAGCAGGCCGCAGTGGCTGGGTTCGGGACCACGTGGCCTGGGGGCAGAGGTCTGGATCTGGCGTAACGGCTGACTCCTCCCCCTATCTGGGCCACCCTACCCACTGGAACACCTTCTTTCTGCCCTGTTCCGTCACCTCCCCCCCCCCCAAAAGCCCTCGTGCTGGTGAAACTTCTCGGCTCAGCAGGGCCAATGCTGCTGGCAGTGTTGGCCCAGCGCCTGCTCACGCAAAAGTGCCTTACAGCACTTTCTTGACAGTGCAGGTCTGACACAACACGCATGTGTCGGCCCGATGGGCTGTTGGATGGCACCCTAAATTTTATAAGATATTAAGATGTCTACGTATTCTGTGCTTTCCATATAGCTATGCAAAACTATGCTTTTAAATGGGTTATTCTTTTATATATCACAATAATTTAGGTAGGAATTACTTGGAAAAAAGCACATTAAAACTGCACAATTTTTTGGTGTTTTTCCATCACCAAAAAATATGTAATACTGATCTATAATGAGAAAAAGAGAGAAGAATGAAAATCAAAGGAACCTGTGTGAAGTTTCAGCTGCGTAGAAACTGGCAGATCAGTCTGTTCCTGCTTGTCTTATGAAGTGCACTTTTCAACTTGGATGCTTTTTAAGATTGCTTCTGTCTGTTGATCAGAAATCCTTTTCATTATCATTATTAGTGGTCTACGACTTATTAGTCATAGGTGGGCAATAGAAAGGCAAACATTCCCTCACCACAGACCAACCTACACCATCTAGCCCACAGTGACTGGATTCAGACCCAGCACAAACCCATGGTTCTTGTAACGAAAAGATTGCTTTGCGACACGTCTGAACGTGAGCCTGCCCACAGACTCTGGTTGGTGGGACACCAATAAACCATAATCTGAAATGGCAGTTTTCCAACCACAGTCCCTGTAAATGGTGGTTTCATGTTGTGTCTGGAGAAGGGAGTGAGCTTATGAAGTTCTTCTGAGCTTATGGAGAACAAATGCAAACCATCACTTCTGTGCCATAGTTTGCCAGTTGTACTTCTTGAAGCGCATACCATGTTGTGGATGCTTTGCTATAGTACAGAACAGTGGTCGCCTGACTTGCGACCACTGCATAACAGTGCAGAGCGGCGTTCACTGTTCCATGCAAGCGCGACTCCATTTTCAAGATGAACTGGTGGTGGGGACGCTCTGGAAAGTTGCGTCCTTGCCCAGCGTCCTGCTGCACAGCCTCCTGGCTCACCAGGCATAGACACAACTGTTGGCATGTCCATGCCACCAGTTTAGCTTAGAAGTGTAGCAGGGCTTCCATGGAACAGTAACCGCACCTCACAAGGGGGAAGGAAGGGTGTTTCTAAACCCTGGATCTGTCTTCCCGGGTCAGGATTGGAGACCCCTGATA
Source organism: Lerista edwardsae (assembly GCA_029204185.1). Classification (NCBI taxonomy): domain Eukaryota; kingdom Metazoa; phylum Chordata; class Lepidosauria; order Squamata; family Scincidae; genus Lerista; species Lerista edwardsae. The sequence goes on along the minus strand of JAJKFI010000012.1, from coordinate 20,069,936 downwards.
TAGAAGACAGTGTTTTTCTATGTGTGTTATGTAGTGATGGTTTTATTGTAAAGGAAGTAATTTGCCCCGGGGAATTCTGTTTGATCACTGCAGTGTATAACAAAACTAGAGCTTCGGTAGTGGGAGAGAGCTGAATGAAGAGTGCTTTACCTGACTAGGCTGTCAAACCATGCTTGTGAGCGGCTCCTGAAGAAACTGGAGGAGGTGGATGAAGTCTGTAACACTTCTGCATAATATAAATTATATTTGGCATGCGTTTAGGCCACTGGTTGTCATGGAAATAGTGTTTCATAATCATATTGAAGTATCAGCGAAAAAATAATTGTGCTCATTGTGTGGCTGTGATTGTGGGCAGTGAATTTTCCCTTCAGCTTTTGATGTTCAGAAAGACAAGGCTGAAGGAAAGCTTGCACGTGTTACATGATAATCCTTGTAAGCAGCACAATTATTGGGGTAGTACACCAGTGTGAAACCTGTATAAACACATTTTTAAGTGTATCGGTTGGCAAGGCGCAGTGATTGGGCAAGCTCTAAAAGTATTCAGGAAGCATATGTTTCAGATTGGAGAGCAGATGTGTTGTCCCACTTTTTTTCTACAAAAACACTTAGCTTTTCAGCTAAGAGGGCAATCCTAAGTGCTCTTTAGGCCAGTACAAGTCTCTCCAGAGTCAGGGAGGGCAGCAAAAGGACAGCCTCTGGCCTCCCCATGCCAAGTGATGGACACTCAAGGAGTGACCATTTGTTGGTCAAATTCCCTTAGTATTTAAGGATTTTTGGAGTTGCTTCTACGTGCAGGAGACAAATGTGTAACTTGGTGTATTTGGTTTTAATGTGTGAATGGATAACTTGGGTATGAATTCCTCCTAATCAAACAGGATGTATGTAAACACAGCTAGTAGTGTCAGCAAAAATATACATTACTAACCTGGTGCCAGCAGATGTCTAGCAACTTAAACTGAGGTTTACGCAAGTTAATGTAAAATGCAGGTATAATCCTTTGTTTTGGTACGAAATACAAGATGCAGAAGAGCAAATACAAAATGTGAACACAATGCAAAGATGCCTGACAAGATTACATGCATCTAGAGATAGTGAGATTATAGTTTTCCTTCCAGGATATGCAATTATGGAAGGGGGGGATAGAGAGAACGTAACCACACAAGTTTCTTCAAGCTTGACCAGTGTCTTTGGAAAGTATGGCCTGTTTTTCTGGAAGTTCATCTTGCATTCTGGCATCTATTGCTGTAGGCCTGTGAATTGTTGTTTGGTTTCGGACAGTGCAGTCCCAACCTGCATTGGATACAGCCCAGGCCCACCAGCCTCAATGTTCCAGCGCAGTTTAGGATTGCACCCTTAGTTACATATCGATTAACTATTGCCATGTGTGCTAGGTGAGGTTCCTTTTGGAAAGTGTTTAGAAAATGCAGTAAAATCACATGCACTAAAAACTTCACTGGCTTCAAATATGTTTCCAGACCCATTTCCAGCTGCTAGTCTTAACCCTTAAAGGTTTGTATCTGAAATAGTGGCAGTTGCCTTGCTCCATGTGAACTTGGCTGGAAACTGGTAGCTGTTGGAGGGGCTCTCCCCCACATGCCAACACTTGCCAGTCTGCATTAGCTTGGAAGGCAGAAAATGGCCTTCTCTGTGACCCTGTTGTGACACTTTCTCCCTCAGAAGATCTCCCTGCCGCACTTCTCTGGCAGCCTCTCTTCACCATTAAGAATCTTCCCTGTTTTGTTACAGCTTTTGATGTGTTGGTGTAACTACTGCTAGGGTTTTAATGGGTTCAGCTTCACTCTAGTTTATCTGTTGTTATTTGGGATGTTTTTATTGCTGTAATGTATTCAGTGATGTTGTCTGTTTTGATTTTTTTCATCTTCTGTGCTGTGGAAAAAGCAGGGTATAAGCAGAGGCTGCCTGTGTAATTGCTGGAGCTCATTGGCTCAGCTCAGTCAGGCCGCTGCTTCAGCTATTACACTGTGTGTTGGTTTGTTTCCAGAGTGCTAGTTTTGACTTTTATAGCCCTGTATGATTTGGGACCAGGATATTTGAGGGACCACCTCCTTCCATATAATCCTATCCAGTGGGGTAATCCTGGTGGAACAGCCCGGTACGCTGTTCTGCCAGTTCTGCGGACGGACCCAGGCCGCACCGCCTCTCCCGAGGACCGGCGAGCTGCTCCTGGGCCCTCCTGCCCGCCCTCCCGCGCATCCGTATCGCTCTGAAATGGAGCGATGTGAGGTGCAGGGAGGTGTGGCTGCCCTCCGCCATAGGGGCGGAGGGCTGCCAATCATCCGGGTGTTCTGGTTCCTGGCGTGCCCGATGACGTCTGTGATCCTACCCACCTGAGAGGGCCCTTCTGACTGTTTCACCATCTGGTGAAGTGAAGGGCATGGTGGCCAGAAATAGAGCCTTCTCGGTGGTGGCTCCACAACTGTAGAATTCCCTCCCTTTGGAATGAAGCACAGCTCCCTCTGACAGATTTTTCAGTGGGGCCCTGACATTTTCTATTTAAGGAGACCTTTAGCTACTGACATGCTAGGCTGGCGTTTTAAATTACTGTAATTTTGTAATTGTGGGATCCACTGGAGTCTGCTTGTTTTAATTGTTTTTAATGTTTTAATCTTTTTTTATTTTGTACTTGTTTCTTTTAATGATGTGAGCTGTCTTAGGTGCCCCAATATGGGGTAGAAAGGCAGGGTACGAAGTCCTTAAAAAATTCATAAATAAATATTCCAGTAAATAAAAAATATTACTTTTTGTAAAAGGAGAATAACTGTGCCCTTCATGTTTTTTAGGACACAGGACATCCTTGCACAGCCAACGATCCCAACAACTGCTTCATGCCAGTATCTCCCCAGCACTTCATAGATCTCTTCAAATTTTAAAGTGCAATTTTTGTGTGATTGTATTTTTGTGTTTCCCTCCCCCTCGCACATAGTCATGCAGTACATGTACAATGCTTTTTGTGCAATATTTCTCTGAATGTGCTTAGTAGTTAAAAAGGGATGAAATGGGTCCAAAAGGGGAGAAAGTGGGTGAGAGCATCCTGTGAACATCCAAATTTGGCAAGGAAGATCTACCATGGGTGGTGGTAGGGGAAGGAGGGAAACATCTATAAAAGGCTAACTTTGTCTTCAGGGTTTTAGTAAAACCCTGGAACTTAATCTTTCTGTGATTAATATTCTGCTAACACTAATAAAAAGAATTTGGGTTGAGAAGAGTGGGCAGTTTCATTGAGATGACGAAAATCAATTTGCTGATCTTGTCCTTGTCTTAATTTTCCTTTTTCACATTCGATTCCAAGCGTTTACAGTTTGCATGTCCTGTAACTATTCAGAGAAAATACTCTGTGGGCTTCTCTGTACATATCCTGTTGACTGAGTTTTGCACGTTCGTGAAACATAGTTGTGTGTACGTTCCCTTGCGGAACTTGTTGCAGAGGAAGCCAACTCCATGTAAATACATTATGCAGAATATTTATTTTCTTATAATATATTTTATTAATGATGTCAAACCTATCTAATCATGTCCTAAATAATGTGAGCTGCTGATTGTTGGCTGCTGGAACATGACAGATTTCTCAGACAGACCATTTTTTGTCTAGTTTGCCGTTAGCGGCAGTCACCAGTCTTCTAGGGGGGGGAAACTGCTGATATTCTTTTTAACAAGAGTATGTCACCAAGCTTCTGATGCAGTGGTACTACATGGTACTAATTGAGGCTGCTGTTGAAACTTTTAGGAACTAATGGGACAGCAGCTAGAATTCTCTTGGAAGCTAATATCTCTTCCTGCAGAAAGGAAGAGGGGATGAGATGCAGTTGGCACTGGGAAAACTTAAGATCACAATGCTTTCTGAAAGTTTTAATCATTTCAATCTAATGTAGTGAATGGATGAAAACAAGCCTCACATTATATGCCACAGTGTGTCTTCAATCTAATTTTGTACACAAATAAATCATGTGTTTGCCTTTTCACTGCTATTTGTTTTTATATTGACTCCTTGCATATACCGTCTAGGTTCCTAACTGTATTTGACTGAAGGAAATCCTGTTGCTTTCAAGGTACTTGTCTACGTGCAAGCACTGCATCAGATATGCTTCAGATTGCATCTGTAACTAATGTATAATAGTTCATTAAAGGAGCTGTAGAGTGGAGCAGCAGCAGATGAGGGGATGCTCATTTCCTCCATCCCCTGCTCTGCTCCAGATAGCCCCCTCCCCACAGAAAAACACCAACAGAAGGGAAGAGACTTCAGGTTAGTTGTGTGCATTCTCATGTAATGTTTAGCTGGACCCTGAAAGTATTGGGTGAGTTCATGGAACCAGGCGGATATGAACTGGGAACCTCTAATAACTTTGTTTTGGCAACAAATAAAATGTCTTAGATGGTCTCAGTTCAAACAATTTTGGATAAAATACACATTTAAGTAGGAAATTTAAACTGAAATTTATCAGAACTGCACTACTTTGAATTTGTTCAAGCCTGATGTTGAATAGTACATTAGCGCTTTACCAAGATTGAATGCGGACCTCAGAAAAAAATGAGAAACCAAGTAGTACGACTCATTTGAGCAAGTGTTCTCAAGCTACGTTACTGCAACCCCTAAAAAATATATACAAGATCCCTGAGTTGCAGAGTGCAGGCGTTGAGCCTAATGCTTCAAAGCTTTGTGAGCCCTCCCCCCTTGCATCTAAGCAAACCTCTGCATTAGAGGAGAAGCTGTTCTCATTGTCTCCTGGAAAGAATGTTGACCTTTCAAACCTTACATCTCATGATGGGGGGGGGGGGAAGAAATACTATTTTGCACACAAGGAATAGTTATGCAGTTTTATGTATGGTGCTAACATTGACCACTGAATATTTATATGAGCCTATTAACGGAAGCATTTCCCAAGTAAACGTCGTGCTGTAATGCAAGATTCCTAGACCTTGTGGGTCGTTAACGAGAAAGCCGATCTGTAGTTTTTCAATGTTATGTCACAAGTGTGCCTAAATTGAGCATTCTGCATGGGAGAAAACACAGTAAGCAGAACTGATGGTGTGATGGGACTGGAGTCTCTGTGCAGTTGCCATAGTTTATCATGTAATACTTATTTATTATGGCTTCTTTCCTAAAAAGTGTGCCTTGGCACAAGCAGGCTTTTGTGTCCCATGAAAATTGACTCCAGAACGATCATAGGATTCCTCCCCACCCACCCAAACTGCATGAGGGATTAGTAAAAATTGCCTTCTTCATGTGATCAGCAATGCCTTCAGTTTGTAGAAGAGAACTGTAGGATACAAGACTGTACTTATGCCTTGCTTTTCAACCAAGATGGAGTTCTAAAGTGGCTTACAATTAAAATAAAATTGGGGATATGTGTGTGTGTGTGGGGGGGGTATCTATTTTTTTTTTGTCCCCTCGCAGTTTGTGATACAGTCCAAATTTGGGGCTTTTCCCCTCTAAAGATCAAGGGGTAGAAGAATTGGCAGAGACGCTTATACAGTGACATATTTGTTCCTCACTAGAATAACCAACCTTGCACTGCCACGTTGTTCCCATGAGCCAACTATCCTCTCAGCCAATTGGCCAAGTTCAGGGTTTTCTTACTAGCTTCAGAGCGCAATCCTAGCCTGGAGTCAGAGGAGTATTTACCCTGTAGCCCGGGGTGGCGCAAGCCATAGGCGCCAGGCAGTGGCGGGGCGCCATTGTGCGGAGTTCACGGAGGAAACTGCACACTGTTCGGCCCACCCGCCCTCCCTTGCCTCCGTTATGCTCCAAAATGGTGCTATTCTGGGTGCAGGGAGGTGTGCCTGGACGATGCACTGGGACGGGGTGACGTCCTGGGGGCGCGGTTTTGTCGCCTGCCATGGGCGTGCTCGGGCCTCTGTTCGTCCCTGCCTGGAGTTAGGCTGGCATGGCCAGCAAAGTTTGGCCGGCATAAGGGACACGGTAAAGCACATTTCAACCACTGAGTCAGAGGCCAGCGCACAGATATGGGCCATCATCCTTGACTCTGAAAGTGCTCTAAAGATACTTTATGGTGGCCTAACTCCAGGTTAGGATTGCACTCTCAGTTCCATTTTGTGGGGAAAGGGACGCTGAATCATGTACACCAACACTGTATATTTTTACTTTGAAGTCTGCTGGGGTAATAACTCTTCGTTGCTATACAGTGACTTAACAAAGCAATCCTAACCTGTGCTGGTACAAGCAGGCCTGCTGGCCTGCACTGTATCCAGCGCAGGTTTGCTACCTCCTGAGCTCACTGCTGGGTAAGGGGGAAGTTCACCCCAATGGGCAGATCTGTGCCTGCTGTTTAGCAGGCACAAGTTCAAGCACACTGCAGCAGCCCAAATTGGGCCGCACGGCCAAAATCAGGACCATGCAGCCCAGGGACAAGGGTTTGGATGCATCCAAATTCCACCCACCTCCCTGGGCTGCCCTGGGCTGCCTTTCCCCTACCCAGAAAAGCCCCTGCGCTGGCCAAATTTGGCCAGGGCAGGAGCCGCTTACCAGCTATCTGCTCCGGCAAGTGCATGCGTCGACACAGTGCATACACGCTAGTGCATAAGTGCACTTTCACCACAATGTTGGGCTGACGCAACACACATGCATCAGCCCAATGGCACTCTTGGATTGTGCCCTAAATTATGGATGAACAGTCCTCACTGAGATCTCTTTATCTTGCTTTACTAAATTACTAATTCAACAAATTCTCACCTAGAACTGAAACAGGCAGATCATTTATTCTGCATGTTTCTGTTCTAAAGCTAATTGCAGATATTTCTGGCAGTCGGGCTGCCCCACATGGAGAGCCACGGCAGTGATAGTGACTGATCAACTGAGGTCCTCTAGTTGCTGCACTAAGCTCTTCTATTTGACTGCCCTCCACAGTAAACCAGTGCACTGTGGCCGCTACTGATGGAAGTCTTTATCACCGAAAGGTGAAAGAGGTTGGTTGCCAGTTAATTTCCTTTTCATCCTCGACCATAAATACTTGGCTGATTTTAAGATGCTTTTTATAGCTCCTGCAAGGTAGCTGTATGGTTTCTTACGTGAAGGAGGGCTAGAGTGCCAAAACTGGAGAGCAGCTTGAGGATACATTGCTCCCTGCCCTGGCATCCCAGTTGTGCTTGGTGCATGAGGCTATCTGGAAAAAGGTTCTTAAGTAGGAGAGGGTTCAAGACTGTAAGGCTCAAACGGTTGGGTAGAAAGCACCCTAGGGAATGGGTGGAAACCACGGTTTTCAATTGTGTCTGGCCTATGCTGTGGTGCGTCGGCTTTATGCCAATATTCTTTCTATACCTATGAGGGCTGCAGTGGGAAAAAGACTCATTTGGATAGTGTTGTCCACAGTTAACGCCTATGTTTAGGAAATGGAAATGCAGGCCTGTAGGTAATGGTTGATTTCCTTCTGTTTCAGTCACTTTTCAGAAGGAAGAAAACATAGCTTGAGTTCTGATGTGACACCCAAATGACACTAGACATTGCCTGAGTAATTTCACCCTACATGGCTTTAACTGTCTCTTCCAAGGATATATTGCAGCCAAATTAGGAAGGAAAAACGGCTTTCCATATCCTCCCCACTTGTTGCTTCTAGACTGCCGATGTCAACCAAGTGCTGTAGATAAAGTGTAGACCTAGTGCTCAAGCTTGCCAAAGTAAAGGCCAAAGATCTAACATGATGATATTAAGTGTATCATTGTGTGGTTAGAGGATTGCCTTTACTTCCAATTAGCAGTCATGTGAGACTCCAGTTTTGAGCAGGACCTTGGTGGTTGGGGATACTTAGAGCATAATCCTATGCATGTCTACTCAGATGTAAGTCCCATTGTATTCAATGGCAGCCTTAATCTTTTATCTGCTCAGCTTACCCATTGAAAACCCCTCAGAATGATTACTTAACCCTCAAAATGCTGTTTCCTGCAATGGCATGTTTGGAGTTAATTAGCTGCTTTTAGGAGATAATTTGCAGCAAGTAAAATGACTTGCAGGATTAAGAGGGTATTCTCCCTGCCCATCTTCTCTTTCACCCACCTACTTCACTGATGTTTTGGCCTCAGTGACAAAGGAAAGTGTCCTACCCTTTTCTCTCTGGTGCCTAGCACAGTGCTTGAGCATTTATGTGATGTGACATTGAAGGGAGAACCAGTAATCTTTATTGACATAAGGGAGAACCATCTGTTTCATCTACTCCCTGAGCAATAACAAAGGAGAGGGGGGTTGGAGGAAGATGTGTAGGGGGGAGGAGTGATGGGAGAAACTGTCAGCTACCCTTATTTTTGAACTGAACCTTACAAGCCACCCAAACTTGTGTGTGAGCCAGGACCCACACATTTCAGGTGTGCGGCTAGTAGCAGCTTTGGCGAAGCTTGGGGTAGCACAGAAAGAGAAGAGAGCACATGCTCTATTGTACAGAGAGAGTAAAGGGGTTGAAATGGGTTAAAACACCAAGTTAAATTTTTATGTTTACGTGGACTTCAGGGTTATTCGAGTTGTGTGACCCTGAAGTTAGTTGGAATGTATAACTGAATGTGCTGATCAGATGATTCTGGCACATGACATGCTGGAAGTCCTATGAAAACTAATGTTTACAGCATGCATTCTCCTGTACTGGATTGGTCCTGAAACAATCCTCTACTTGTGCTTTTCCATTCCTCTTTTTCCTGGCAGGGGTCAATTCTTGCCCGGGCCACCTTGAGGATACTTAACAAAGTTGGCAGGAGAAGGGATTGGCACCCTTTTCCATGATGTTCTCTTACATCACAACATTGACCACCCTTTTATAATAGCAATTATGTCGTCCTTTTTGGACTTTCTGAGCGAAGCATTGTCAGGTCCATAAGCGCAGTGGCAAGCCATGCAGATGTGCACTTGGTAATCTTTGCCCCTGTTCTTGAAAAAGCAGTCCCTCCCTGGAGAGAAGATAGCCATGCATTTTGGAATTCTAGAAAGGCTGTTCACACACATACTGTGGCAGGGATGGCCAAACAGCGGCTCGTGGTTCTTTGACACAAAGTATTTAGCTCTTTTTTGCATCACAATATAAAAGGTAAATAAAAATCTGCAAGCTTTATGATTATTTACTAGGTACAGAATGAGAACCCACTGGATTAAAACATAACTTCTTATAGTTAATGGTGAGTAAGTATATTTTAAGAATTTTACTGCTAAATTTGAGTCTGGAATTAAATTTTAGATCAGCAAGGATTATAGAGGAATTATACTGGAGAAACAGTAATAATACAAGCCACTGCTGATGTTAGTTTTAGTGAGCATAGCTTGCAATTGTGTGATTGTGGCATGTGTGGCTATGTTGCAGGCAGTGAAATCTGTGGTTAGTGTGATACCAGGAGCTGTAAAGTTTGGTTGTGTTGCAGACGTCGGAACATACTAGCAGTAAATAGCCTGATAATAGCCTCACAAGCAGCAATATGTGATTTGTGCCATAAAAACATTATGACTATAATTCTGAAGATTGGTATCTGATTAAAATATCTCTAATTTTATTGGTTTACATATTTTCCTCTTTGATCAGATATGTATTAAGACCAATAAATATAAATAAAAATTACTGTTTTTACTCGTTTTGCTTTATGATTTTTGAACAAATACAGATGAACTGTTTAAAAACAACATAGAAGAATAATGGGCCAATCCTACCCACTGGCTGCATGTAGCTCCATGGAGAAGGCTGGGCCTCTACACGGGATAAGGGAATAAGCATTCCCTCACTCCATAGAAACCTTCAGCCTGCTGAATCCCAGCGCTGGATCCAGTGTGGGGCCACGCAGCCCCACTGTGCCAGCGCTGGTTAAGATTTGACTGTAAATATGATTACATACATGTATTAATGTTAAATATAATATTTATTGTAATGTAACAATAAAAACATGTGCATAATATTGGTTCATGGCTTAGGGCTTTCAAACATCTTATTGTATGTGGCACACATTAAGCAATTTTGGCTGCCCTGTTCTATGGTGTACCCGGTTACAGAATGTTTGTACAGGAGTACACATTTCCAGGTGAATGATTAGACCCGAGTTGATTTTTACAGATCAGTAATTGGTGCACACTGTACACAGGTGAACGGGTATTGAATGGGACATATGAGTAATTGTACCCAAGCATAGATTAACGACGTTTATACCTGGCTGACAGATGTGAACAGCCCTGAGCTTCCGGTACGTCAAATCATGTGGGTATACACTCTCAAAGAAGAATAATTGCCTCTTCAAACAAATGCCCTCCCCAAAGAAAGGGGGCAGGATAATGGAGTCAGCATGGGAGCAGGGCTTGCTGGCATAATGCCATCAAATATTACTGTGGACACTGTCCATGGTTTCAATACTGTGCATATGGTGTACGACAGATTCAGTTTTGATATGTGGGAATGCTATCACATCTAAGATTATCCTCAGAACTACAGGGCCAGGGTGTCTATGCCCTGATTATGCTTGAAATAACAGGCAGAGCAAAGAATTACATGCATATGAAAGTCTTTATGAACACCTGATTGACTATTGTCAGGAGTTAGCTGAGCTAAAGGTCTGAGCAAACATGACATTTGTGATGCCTCATCTCCTAATGCAAGGTATAATCTCAAGGACACACTCAAACAAAAAGGAAAAAAAACAAAAGGAAGCTTGTGCACACCCCTGGCCTGACCTTGACCAAAAGCCAATACTTGGTTGGCAAGAGAAGTAAGACTGAAAATTGTTCTCAATAAGATGGTGAACTTGACATGGTTCAAGAACTCAAAATAGTGTTTATTTTCTAGGAACTGCATTTGATTTATTTGATATAAAATACATTTACATTTAGGAATGCTAATAACTTTGCTATTTAAAAAATCTTGTATCCTTTTTATGGTGTGTTCCCAATTCAAAGGAAATGTGCTTGTAGATCTTATCCAACAATAGTTTACTTCCTAATGGGAAGCAAATACTGATTTGTTTTCCTTTTGTTTGTGACTGCCATATGCTGCTCTGCCAAGTTATTGTCACGATTGTTTACCTTTTAAACAGAATACACAGCAGGGGAAAGGGGGTAGAACAGAGGTCCTTAGCAATAGTAGAAACACTAAGGGATGTTGAAGGCTGGTTAAATGGTCTTTGTTTATGCAATCTCTTATTATTCATGAAAATAGAAAACAAAGAAAAACGTTACAAAGCACAACAGTTTTTCAAAGTGGATTTATTTACAGTCCTTTTGATCCATTTCCCCCCTGTATTTAAGCTGACCCTAGCTACAGGCTCATATGGTGAAATCATAATGTGTCTCTACAGGACATGGATACATCTTGATGATCTCTGGGGGATGGAACTCCAAAATGTACTGCCACAATGGTGCAAAATTACTGCAAATGGTAGCAATGGACAGAGAAACGCGTGGCACAAATGACTGTATGAACCCTTGGAATTTTAAGATTCTAGTTTAAAAAAAAAAAAAAAAGCAAAAACCACATGACAATGCCAGAGGACATCTGGAAAAAGGAACAATTCTTTAAGCACATAAAATGGGTCTAACAGCAAAGGATAGCAGGAGTGCAGATAGATTGAACTAGTGATGGAGCCCTGTTAGCATGGCTGCTTGTATTTCTAAAGTGCAAGAAGAAATGGTGGTTAGGACTCTCTGGCGTCCTATCTTACCACGGGGATCAATTGTGTGCATTGACATAAACAATTACCAATCAAACATTACCCTTGCTTTGTTCTTGATATCTATACAGAAGCTTAGGAAAAAAGATGACTCAATTGATGCAGCACATTATGTTGCAAGTTGTTAATATCTACTTATTGAGTAAAAGAACAAAGTAGCCAGGGGCAATACTTCAACTCACTGTTTAGTCTAGTTCTGTTACAAGTAAACTCCCCTGCAATATGTCTTGCTGATATAGTGTACATTAAAGACCAGCTACTTGCTGTGTGCAAGAGAGATGTACCCATGCTGCCTCTTTTCCAATATCCCATAAGGATTTCCATCAAAAGAAATGGGGGGGGGACCCAGGGACTCCCCCACCCATCCCACAGCATGTTTATCAGTCCTTCTTGTACAAAGACAGGTGACAGAATGCAATAACTAGTATGCAGAGAATCTTTGGATGAAGAAGTGTTTTGTACTCCCTTTAATGTTTAAAGAACATGTTTTTTTAAAGATGAAAGCAATGAACTAAGTGGCTTCTTCAATACTTTACCTTGTAAGCAGCAAATGTTGACGTTTGTCAATTTCTGGCAAAAGGCTTTGAGCCACTAAATTTGCCTGCATTTGCTAGAAGCAACTAAAAGTCCACAGTGTCAGCAAAGGTTTGCCTGATGTACCTATGCAGTCAGCCATTTGTCCAAGCTTGCAAGGCCATTCTGGGACAGCTAGACTCTATGGCAGTCAGAAGACTACAATCTTACAGGAGAAAGTGAAAGCCTAGGGCCAGGAAACTGAACCTTTATCCTGAAGAATAAGGTTTTGGCTAGACAAGTAGAGACATATGCGGGTCCTGCCTACAGACAGGCTTCTAAATAGTAAGACAAATACAGTGACATGAAGGAATTTTGGTTTCAACTGATTTTTTATTCATTGTGAAAATACTATATTTTTGAAGTGAAATTAATAAAATACCAGAGAAAAAGGAACCAAGTAGCATTAAGTGACTAGACTCAGTCACATAAAGCATTCCACCTTCATTGAGTTCAAACCAAGAATTATGCATATGTACAGTGAAAAGGCAACATAAACTGTTTGCATTGTTACATATGTGCAATCTTAGAATACAATCATAATGGTATCATCTTTAAAACCAGTGGTCATAAAAATCAAACAGTTTATAAGGCAAAAAAGAAAGGGAGTATTTAAAGGGAGACCCACACATAGGTCTAGGTAGAGAGATAAAGAACGGGAAGAATAAAAATTTTTTGCCAAACAAGCAAAACATCACAAAAGAAACAAAAATCTCATTTCAATCAAATAATTCTATAAAAGCACTATAATAAATATTAAAATTTAACTGCCGTCTTTAAAATCAAACAATTCTCTTTTAGGAAAACGTGGGCATGATCCAGCCACCATTAAGTCCCACTGATTTGAATGGAGGGCTTAACAATTCAAGGAGGCATGAAAGCGTCTAACCGTGGCCGGCTTGTGTCCCATCTTTCAAAAAAAAAAAATCCTTAGCTCAAAAAAGCAGAAAATCAGGCCCTACTGCATATACCTCAAATTCCAACTTAAGGCCTAGCCTGCCCTGCCCCTCCCAGAGTGCACAGGATTACAAGTTCTTGGCCTGGAGTGAAGGGGCAACACCTAGCCTCACCCTAGTGCTTAGGGAAGGGGCCTGGCACAGCAGCTGGCTGGCCACTGAACCTGCCAGGGTGGGGGTGGGAGGGTGCAGGGCTAGGCACACCTCCCAGCACACAGGTCTCATCGAGACAGAGAGAAAGCAAAGGTTTGCCTGTCTTGTGTGCGTAATGGAGGGTTGCTCTTTCTGAGGAACAGGGCAGAACTAGCCAAATCAGCGCTGCTGCTCAAGCACAGGATCCTGCTTCAGCAGCACAAGTCAGTTACTTAACCTACAGCAGCGACAGCCAATGCACTGGCTCTAGCTGTTGGGTGTTCCTCTGTCTTACAATAAGCTTCAGCTTTGTAACTCTAGCCTTCACGCATTTGTGTTGTATTTAGGTAGCCAATAAACATTAATTTCACATTAGGTTTTGCATCGCAAACACACATCGGTCACCAAGGTGAGGTACAGGCACTTGACAGCATAATGTGCAAGGCATATAACCTTTACTTGTCACAGTATCAGTATGTTCCCCAAGAGGAAAATGCCAAGCTCCTGACCCCCCTCTAACTCATGGGGGTTCAGAGCTTGTTGCCACCATATCGCACTTCTTGAATGACGCCCTTCCGTATACTAGTGGAATCTTTGCATAAGGAAAATGGCTATTATCTGCAATTACATCCAAGACAAATTTCAGAGCACAATCTGGGTAACTGCCAAGTCCCCCGATTTCAATGGGAAAAAGCAAATATACATTTAACTTTTCCACTGAACTGAATGAGGTTTGAATATATCTTCATTTGACTGGCTTGCACTCTCTGTTTTTTATTTTTACTTTCCTAAAATCTGCATTTTACATTGCAGGTGCAATTGTAGTACTATTTCAAAAGCCATATCCTCCAAAACAAAAGACTGACTTTGCTCCAGCAATTATGCTCTGGTTGTAGCTTTGCAGTTTTGTATTTGAAATTCTGCATGCTTTATTAGGCTATCTTCAAAGTAGCACAAATTCCATTGCGTTCAAATACATCTTACATGACTTTTTGAAGTAGACAAAGAGAGGTGGGCCTGTTGCCCAATTCCAAGCTGCAGGTTACCTGGGTGTAACAGAGCAAAGTTCTACTGTTACACAAGCACAAACACTCCCTGATTGTGCTAGGTGAGTCCAGAATCCTGTGATCTGCATGTGGGTTGCAACGTAGATCACTGTGTCCCTGCAGATGCAGGAATTTTCTAAAATGGGGCAAGGACAGCAAGGCAAATAGCCAAAGAAAAGAAGGATGCCATGTTAAAAGGCACTAGAGAATATTCACACTGCTGCAGGAAGCTGTAAAGTGTTTGGAAGAGAATGGCAAATATAATATGGGACTGTAGTAACCCCTTTCCCCTCTACCCTATGTAAAGGCTTCCTGTGGATTGGGTAATTACATTGTGGGGGAGGGGGAAAATCTTTCAAGTGGAAACTCTCTGCATAGTTACAAAATAGTTCGTTTCCGTTCAAAAACTGCTGATTGTAGGAAGCAAATCTTTAACTTTGCTTTTTGGAGACCATATTGCTGAATAAGATTATTGTATCACCAGTGGTACATGGGCTCAGCATGAGTATCAAGTAAAGATTCCAGCTCTATAACAACACGGGAAAGGAAATATTTCAGTACCTTTGATTAAATATTGTTTCACGGAATCTTACAACAGAAATTTGTGTACACAAGAAACAGCAAGTAAATAGTTATTAGTCTAAGCATTGAAAGAAGGAATTATTCTAGAACAAGGCACTTTGACTATTTTCTTAATTTTTTGAATTGGGGTAGCAAAAGCTGAGCAGAGGGCTCACTACCCAAATTCTTGCTAGCGCTCTGACCATTTCTTCCCTCCCTGCAAGAGCCAAAAGTGCTGGATTCCCTTCCATAAGGCAAAACACAAAGTGGCAAAATGGTTCTTAGCTACATAGATCTCTGAGCCTTGAAGGAAACTGCCACATGGAGCCATATCTAAAAGTTGTGGCGCTCAATTATTGTAGCCATCAAAATGTTGTCTTCCTATGCAGCACAGATAATCTTTCATTATATCTCCAATACAAAGCTTGAAATTAGAATTTTGCTAGAGCTGATGCAGAAATGCCAACCCTGGCTTGATACTTCAGAGAAGAACCCTTAAAAGCCCCATCCTGTGCTGCAATTGGAGCACCAGCGCTGGGTGTCACAAATGTGCCAGTAGGCAGCACTGCAGGGGAGGCCTTCACCGCCCTGTCAGTACCACAATTGGACCCCTGGCTCCTGGCAGAGGCAAGGTAAGCGCTGAGTGGTGCAGGGGAGAGGGAAGGGTGGCAGGAAGGTGGGGGGAGGCGTTCCTGGGCGGAGGGAGGGCAGGTCAGGAGTGGGACCCCTCCAGGAGGGAGTAGGACCAGCAGAGGCCTTCTCTGTCAACTCCCCCTCCTGGGCTTGGAAGCCCAACAAAGGGCTTCTCCAGTCTGCGCCAGCTAAATAGCTGGCCCAACTATGAGAAGCCCCACTGAGCCTTTACTCAGGGTAGGGTGATGAATGTCCCCTTACTCTGAGGAGCCCTCCAGCCTGCTCAAATCCAGCACAGGATACAACAGTTGTGGTTTAGGACTGGGCTGGATAGGATTGGGCAATTAATCTATTAAAGAGACTTGCTCCATTTATGTTGCTGGAGTCCTTTGCTTTTTTGCTGTCACAGTGGTATGCAGGCACATTATATAATAAACGCCCTTTGGTCAGTAACATTTCATAAATTTGACAATTTTCAAGAAAATGGGCATATGAAAATGCTCAAACAGACAAAACTTTCTTACCATGAATTTGCAGTCTTCTGTGTGCACTTCAGTGCATAGCTCCTTTTTGGCATAAAAAGGAAGTTAAAAACAACCACTAAGAGTAACCTTACACCACCAAGCCAACTCGCACACTTAAACAACCCTTGTACACAGCGACGTTGAAACATTAACCTCTGTCACCCTGAAAAGAGAGCATCGGCAAATCCTATGAAAGAGCAACATGGGATCACATAGCTTAAAAAGAAAGATGGCAAAGGTTGAGAAGCAATGTGCTTCTACATCAAGGGAGAGAAGGTTTCTGCATAGGCTAAGTTTTCTGATATTTGGGCCTGATTCATAAATTACCCAGAAGCTACAACAGCTTCTATACTGCCTACTTCAGCGTAGTCCAGTACCACATTACAGTGGTAATGCAAGGTCCCAGTGGAGAAGTGGGGTTGACATGTGCTACAGTAAGTGACATGCCCTTATTTATGTGGTGGCTGCTGAGATTAACCACAAAGAAGCTATAGTTTTGGTGGCTTCTATGGGCACCTGGATAATGTACAAATCAGGTCTTTGTTGTCACCTCAAATTAATTTTACAATGTATGGCTTTCAACACTGAAAATTGCATATGCTAGCACTAAGTTCCCACACAGGAACTCCCCACCTCTCCTCCGCACAGCAACTTCCCACATCCACTTGAAAACCTACCCCTGAGGGTCAGGGATCATCTGGAGTAATATGGGATGCAGGACAGGGAGCTGATGAGGTAGAGGGGGTGGTAAATAAATTCCACCCCCCTGCGCGAACAGAACTGCCTTCCATGCATGCAAACCAAACTTTGGATATAACTCAATATATGGAAGTCTTATTTTACTCATTTATGAAGGTTGCGTAATGGAAGAAGGGAAGCACAGTGTGTGAGGTTCTCATATGTACTCCTCAGAATTTTGGGGAAATGCAGGATCTCTGATGCTCCAGCCTGAGAATCATGTGTTCATGCCAAAGACAAGGAAAGCAATGCAAAAAGCTGAAACAATGCAATGATGAGCTGCAGATCGGCATCATTACGTAACTAGTTCAGTGTTCAAAATACAAACATATGAAATCCAAACAGCAGTAAATCTAGAACTTCAAACTAGTGAAGTTCTTATGTAAGGCAGTAAAATAGTCAACCAGTGTATACATTCTTTAAAGTGTGTTCGTGTTTTTTTTAAAGAGCAAACCAAGATCTTATACAGTATGACTGTGTGAAAAACAGGCACAAAGTAGGTGCTTGACTTTGTTCTGTGAGAAAAACAAAGGAAGTACTAAGAAACAAGAAGTACTAAGGACAAGTACTAAGGACAAGAAGGTAAGCAACTATTGCACTATTTGAAGAAAACCGTTCTGTAAAAAAGTGCAATATTAAGCAGATTTGATTTTGGTTTGAAGATGTACATCAATCACGTAGCCTATCATCATTCATAGAACATTTCATATTCTCTGTATCATTCTAGTTCTTCCCAGTCATCCGTAAGGTTACCTTTGCTCTGTCGCCGAATGCTAACCAGCCTTCCAGCAGATTTAATACTCCACCTTGAACTATTTCCTGAGCTTGCCAGGTTTGTGTATTTGGTGGAGCCTTTGGTTTCATCTTCCCAACCTGACCAAGACGGATAATCATGTAAAGTATTTCCTGCATTGCTGAGGTGATGGTCACTGGCAGGAATCTGTGGGGGCTCCCATCCTTCAATCTCATCTGGTTTCCTGGACTGGATGTTCTGTTTTATCACCAAACTGTCCCAAAATCCAGCTTTCTTTTCCAACTTCACATCCTCTTTTAATTTTAAGCTTGTTCTACAGAATAACAAAAAAGAGTTGCTTATATTGGAATACTAATTTTAGGGGAAGAAATTGTTAGATTTATTTACTTACACAGATAAAGACCAGAGCAATTTGACTGGCCAGCATCCTCATATAACTGTTCATGTTTGCTATGTTTTTGTTTAAATATTTTATTATGCTTTTTCTAGCCTTTAAAGTGGCTAAACACAGATTCAATAAAGACAAAATTAAGTAGAATGTCAAACTAAAACCAGACATGCTATCCTTGAATCCTGATGTGCATGCATCCCTAATTGTTTTAGAGGAAGCAGGAAGTTCTGAATCTCCTCTACTTATCATTTTTATAAATATGTTCTCTTCTAAATATTAAAATACCTTAATGGGCGTTTGAATTCAAGCAGAGCATGTAGCACTTGGGATCAGATGTGTAAGGGGCTTACAGCTACAAAGTGATTACAATACATACACTCTAAGTTTTTAATGGCACTTTAGTTAATTGCTTACAATAAATGTTCTTCCTACCTCAGGGTGGCCCTTAGGTTAAGCAGGACCTCTAAATCTGAAGATCATGGAAACATATAAGAATTAAAATGTAACAACTGTTTCACCCTATGGAATTTCAAAAGATTGTTTTTCCTTGACCTAATTATTGTAGTTCTGGATTTAACACTACTAGCACCAGTATCTGGTGCACAGCTTACTAAACATACGTCATATGCCACTCCACAACGTACCCCTTAGATTTTGGAGATTTACATCCTGTTAGTAATTGCTGTTCATCATCCTTACTGAATATGGATGTAACTTCTTTCCAACCCCGAAAACCTGCACCTTGAACCTAAAAAAAAAAAAAGACATTAAATTAATGCATGTAAAATATAACACCTTTGTAGAGGATATACAATTATAATTTTATTTATACTCCAAATTGTACGTTTAATTTAATGTAAGCTCTCAAGCCCTGGCTATGGCCTTTTACTCTACCGGAATGAAAGGTAAAGTCAGTGCTGACTGTCAACTAAAACCTAACTCTCATGGAAAAATTGCATATGCTAATTAAATATCTTTGGCTTACATGGCTAACAGCCCAAGCCTATGCATGTCTACTTAGAAGCAAGTCCCATTGTAGTCAATTGCGTTTACACCCAGATAAATGTGCATAGAGTTGCAGCCAAAGACCCTCTGCACTAGTGAATACCTGATTTAGAACTGGTTACACTTTTTTTTGTTCTCTAGAATTTGCAAGTAAGATCACCCCAAGCACTGGCCAAAGGGTAAACTACCCTGCTTTGAAATACAGACTAAGTACCCAATCCTAGCTAGGATTGGGCTGGTGCATACAGCCATTTACAGCAGTGGAAAGGTTTTCTGCAACCATGAAATGGCTGATGGTGTTGCACACAGTGTAATGCTGGCAGCCATTTTCCTTGCACTGCCACAAGATGTGGCATAATAGAAAGAAGAGTACCAGACCCCACCACATCCACTGGTACAGGTAAGTTGCTGGAGAGGTTGTGGAAGATTAGCAGAATGAGGTTGGGAAGAGGCAGCTTGAAGCACGGGAGGTAAACTTGTACAGTAATCACCAAACCAGACATGTGCAAAGAAGCCAGGGAAGCTTCTTTAGTGTGCACATACAGAGTGAATCACAGGATCCACTTCCTCAATTCATTCTGGCGTTTTAGTGGAGTGGAATGCAGAGGCAGATCTAAGGGGGGGGCAAATCTGTAAGTTTTGCAAGAAGCCTTACCTTGCAGTGGAAAACACTCCTCTCCTGCACCGTTCTAGCCAATCCTCACAGGGAACAGCAACATCTTGGCGTTGCTTACTGGCTACAGCAGCAAGGGAGAGGAGGGATTTACATGACAGGGTAAGGCTTCTTGCAACACTTACAGATTTGCCCCCCCCCCTTAGATCTGCCTCTGGTGGAATGGAGTGGTGTTCCTAAGGAGGGGATGCTAAACGTTGGAGGAGCCTGAGCTCCTGTGTAATGTGGTCCTGAGCTCCCCTTGTCTTCAGAGCCATTCCAGGCTTAGAGAACAAAGCCTCTGAGCCGGCAATCCAAGCAGCAAATGGCTCTGGAGGCGAGGGGAGGGGCCACATTACACAGGAGTTCAGGCTCCTGCAACACTTAGCACCCCCCCCCCCATAGGAATGCCACTGGTGGAATACATTTTGAAGAACTGCTGTATAAAGGGATACACCAAACATTACATTTCTGCCTAACAATACTGACACTATACTAAAGAGGGATTACCTTGAGTACAGTACTTCAAGCTTAGCTGTATGTGAGACCTACTTCAAGTGAGACAAACCAGATCAGACAGATTCCTCTGGGATGAACTGTTAAATAGATGGCAATTCTCTTTCTATGAAGTACTTATTATGCTGTGAAAACATATCCTAAAGGAGATGCAAAAAGGACTCCAAGCTCAGAATAATAATTTAAAAGACCATTTCCTAGACTGTTAAGTAGTTTTTGCCCTGAACACAGTATACTTGTGAGGACCACAGACATGTGCCTTAAATGGAATTCACTTTGTTCAAACAACTGCCTTTGTTCCCCCACATTTTGCATTAATATATACCACAGAATATAGCGTCATTATGTACCATAAGGGATCTTGTTCACTCTAAGTCAACATGTGTTGATTATTACATCAAAAAATCACTACACGTAGAACATAAGAAAAGCCTCGCTGGATCAGGCGAAGGGCCCATCTAGTCCAGCTTCCTGTATCTCACAGTGGCCCACCAGATGCCTCAGGGAGCACGCAAGACAACCAGATACTTGTATCTCGCTACTACTCCCCTGCATCTGGCATTCTGAGGTAGCCTATCACCCTTGCATCACCCACAAGGAAGACGCCCAACTGCAGTTGAGGTTTAACTTTATTGAGCACAAGTGACCAATTTTTAAGTCATTAAACCTGCTGAACACACCGTCCTTTCCTTGCCAGTCTGCGGTAGGCAAAAACAAAAACCTGCCATGCATGGCCAATTCCTACCCTGCCCTCATCATGAGTGACCAGCTAATCTCAGACTGATGTACTCATGAGAGCTTGTAACCTGCGATGTTTTCCTTCATAAATCTGTCCAATCCCCTTTTACGGGCATCTAAGCCAGACACCATCACCACATCTTGTGGCAAGGAGTTCTACAGACCAATTACACACTAGGCCAATAAACATTTTCTTCTGTTTTTTCTAACTCTCCCCTCAACTTTAGTGGATGTCCCCCAGTTCTGGTACTATGTTGGCCCAACAGCAGCAGCACTGGCACGAGAGCACCGACTGGCACCCTCGCATCAGTGCTGCTGCTGCTGGGCCAATGCTAGCAGCAACAGCAGCCTAGCAGCGCCAGCCGAAGCCCATGCTGCATCCCCCTCAGGCAAGGGGGGTGATATTTCAGAAATATGTATTTATTTCTGAAATAAAAATATAAAACTTGATTGAAATATTACTTAGGTCTTATTTGCAGCATTTATGTATGGGTTTTCAGCCTTGATATTCATTTTGGTTCATAATTTAAAAACCCTAAAATACAAAAATATACAAGAAGCATAACAGAATTGTCCCTAGACATTGGTGTCCCAACAGAATGTGTTCCTTGGCCTGGACATGGCCTGTTGCCTTTCGCCTAGGGTAAATGGCTTTAAAGTAGCCCTTGGGAAGGTGGGGGCGAGGCTGCTCTAATAGTGCTCTATAGGAGCTGATGGTAGAGAGCCTCTGGCCTAAGATCTCTTTATTTGAATTGGCTCTTTAATCACATTATAAATGAATCATGATACAAAGCCTGCCTATGTGAACTGCCTTGAATTAATGTCAAAGGGAAGATCCAATGACCAAAACAGATGGTATATAAATACCATGATGATGATGATGATTGATGGATTAATCCACCTTACAATAGATACTCTAATGCAGGGGTTCCCAAACTGGGGCATTACACTGCCCCAGCCTGGGAAGCCCTGACTCTGCCCCTTTGCCTTACCCTGCAAAGACCTACCCCAGTTCCCAAATTCATGAGGAGTTTGAGAACTGCTGCGGTAATATAAAGCCCTATCATTACCCTTACCATTTCTATAGTACAGCACTGTTTCTTGACAGAATGTCCACAAATCAGTTTGAACTGATGTTATATTGTAAATCAAACTGCAAATGCCTGAGAAAGCATCTCCTTTTCTTTCTTTCAATTTCACTTAATCTCTGGGTAGCCAACTCCTCATCTCCTAGAAAAATTTTTCCATCCAGTAATTGTTATTTAATAATGGCTGTTTCACACCTTGTAAAACGAGGCACATGAACACCTATGTGCCACTCAAGAAAACTGATGAGGGTTACAATTTTAAATCTCCTCATGCACAGTGAAATAGTAGTTGAGGAATTCTTACAGGTTCTTTAATTAAAAACAACAACAAATCAACTCTCTTAAAAAAAAGTCAATTGGAAAAAACAAGCTATGCATCTCAAAAACCTCCACAAAAAGCAAAAGGGAAGTGTATGCTTTTGTTCAGTTGCAGGGAAGGCAAACAGAAGTGATGTTCTGAACATTATCTGTAGAGGTGGATGATCATATACAATGCAGCAAGATTAACAAAGCAACATGCAAGGAAGAACATTTGGGAAATCAAGAATGACAAACAGAGGTAATAAATATTTTAACAGAAATACCATCTCAAATGATAAGGAAAAGTTACAAAATATGGTTGTTCTAACTCATATGGAACAGTAAAGCTTCACTGTGTTGCTACAACATCATCAGCTCAATGAACTGTAGCCAAACATTTTTGGGTACGTTCTTAGTACAAAAGCCATTGTGAGAGCATGAATCAATGTTACTGAAGTATGCACACAGTTAACATCAATGAACAAACTGACAGACTAATCCTAACTCAATGGTGCGCTTTGTGACTGTGCAGAGAGCCGGTGCCCTGGTGGGAAGGCAGGAACCTTCCTGCACGCACTGGAGATGGTCTGGAGGTCCGTCAGACCACGTAAGTCCAAGTGCAGGAGCGGGGGGATGGCAGGGGAGTGAACAGGGAAGGCAGAGGTCAGGACAGCAATGGGGGCGGGGGAAGGGATCAGGCCCAGAAGGGGGTGGAATCAGCTGTGCCAGCACATGCCATATCCAGCCACCCCTCTTGGGCCTTATCTGCCCGCACGGATAAATGTGGACTTGTGCCAGTGATATTGCTGGCACAGGTCCAAGCTGACCAGTTCCAGCTGCAGGGTTTACCCAGGGACAAGGGGACAAATGCGTCCTTACCTTAAGAGACCTCCACTAGCCAATAACCCCCTGAGATGCAGTGGCAGCTCTGTTAGCGCCACTGCATCGCCACATGGCTATTTAGTAAGGACTGGGCTGTGAAAAATCTTAGGAAGAACTGTTTGAAGGTGTGATTTTCAATGATACTGAAAAATACCTAGATTTGCAATGTGCAAGTGTCCAAAGGTGCTTCCTAGGCTGAAGAAATAGCAATTTTGCAGTTAATAATTAAAGGCATGGGGGGGGGAGATGGGTCAACATGGAAAGACATGCTTTGCTATCTCACTGATGTATTTTCCTAAATATGTTTTTTCACATAAAGGACTTCTTAGGGAAAATAACAACTGGCGTTAAAAAATATATATTTCAAATATTTCTTATTTCAGTTTTGTTAAGTATCATAATTTATCTCAACCCATGTCAGTAGAGAAAAGGGGGCCCGCAGAGCTCATGATTTGTGTGCACAAGATTCCAGGGTCAGCCCACAGCACCTCCAGTTAAAGAATCCGAGGCAGCAGAACTGGCCTCAGCAGAGCAGCTGCTTATAAGGCAAAACTGAAGTAGGTTTTGCCTTATAAGCAGCTTTAGGGCGCAATCCTAACCAACTTCCCAACAATGCGGTAAGGGCCATGCAGCTCCAAGGTAAGGGAACAAACATTCCTTTACCTTGAGGAGGCCTCCAGTCACTGCCCCCCAACTGCAGGATGCAGCAGATGCTCCGCTGGCACAGTTAGGCTAGAAAGTTGAAAGGTTGTCAATGTTGGAATGTTGGTTAGAACTGTGCCCTTAGGGCCCAATCCTGTGGCCCATATCACTGGCGGAAAGTATGTACCACCGGCTAAATGTGTTGCGAACATGCACATCCATGACACAGCACTGCTCACGCTGGGATGGCACTAAGTTAGTGCCTGGCTCCAACATGAACAGACAGAACAGTTGGCACTTCAGCAACACCAGCTGCCAATAAACCCATTTGGGATGGGGTGGGGGAAGAAACTGGGTGGAGGAGGGGAGGAGCTGACCCACAAGGGGGATGGACCTGGCAGTGGCTTCCAAAGCCAGATCCAGCACACTACCTTGAACTGGGCAGCCCGCCACAGGGCTGCTAAATTCAGTGCCTGCAAAACAGTCAGCGGTGAATCAAGGAGCCCCATTGCTGGCAGCCGGGCTTTCTTCCAGGGAAGGGGACAAAAGTCCCCTTCTCCCAAGTAGCCTCCAGTAGCTGTCTGACTGCTGCCGGATGCAGTGGTAGCCTTTAGCTACCACTGTGCCTGTGGTGGCCAAGCAGCTCAGGAGTTACATCCTCAGTTACATCCTCAAAATATGCTGTGATATTAAAATGTAATGTTCTGCAGCATATGGACCAACTGGCACTTGGCTTCTCCATCCTCAGAACTTCTTCCGTACATTAATTATGCATTGTGAATAAATAATTTCCATTTCTATATGAATGTTATTCCTTCTCTTCTTTTCCAGTTTTGATAAACTAAGACTTTTGCCTTATCTGTTAACTTGCTTTGTGCAATACAGCTTCCAGCAAATTTCCATCTCAATTTCCATCTTTTTCAAAAACTCATTATCAGCCTTAGCCTTTCAATACCGTTGCTAGTACCTGCCCCCAATATTCAAAATTCAAATGGTTTAAGTAGCCTCTTAACATTCTTTAATCAATCTCCCAATCAGAGTGAAGGGAAGCAAAGAGTAGCTTTCCTTCCCACCCACCCACATGCCTTCATGGATTCTAATGGATGGGTTGTTCTACTCTAGTGACTGCATGGAAATTATTCCAGATTAATATGAATACAAACACTGATAGAACATGATAAAAGATAAGCACTTTGAATCCCGATTTATTTTAACAAGAAAGAAATAAGTATGGCTTAATTCCCCATTGACATAAATGGGATTCAAAGTGCTTAACTATGCTTGTTATAATACTTGTGCACGTACTAAAAGTGAAACCATTTGCAGAAATCAACAGGTTCATTAACAAGAACCACTTTCTTCATCTAGCCTGGGTGCATAAAAGGGAATTCCTCCCTCACTGCAGCCTTGTATATGTTTAAGGGCACAATCCTATGCCTGCCTACTCAGAAGTGTCCCACTGTATTCAATGGGGCTTACTCCCAGGTAAGTGGGTATAGGATTGCATCCTAAGTCTGGCTAGCTTTGACACAACCTCCCGGAAAACAATGAGCCTATTCTTAGGTATGTATGGGAATATCCTTCCACAACAGTGCACATAAGTTAAACCTGAACCTACTTTTACAATATTATATCCCAAAATTATAAGCATCAAAATTAAATAAATAATTGGAATATTTACAGTAAGATGGTCACATTCTATACGTACAATCACATACAGAAAAAAGGCCACAATTGCCAAGAGACTTCCTTAACATTTCTGTTTTAACAAGAGTTGGCTCAGGAATAACAAAGCAGCAATTCAACCAGTGAAATTTCCCTTGATACCCAACTGAGGTAACAAACATTAGTAGCAGAAAAAAAAGACTGGCACCTCTGCAAATTGAATAAAGGCAGTTTCTGAATCATGACATGCCTACATCTGCCCCTGAAGCCCATGGAAAATGATGTGCTTTTTTCTTTCAAGTGGGGCTGGTGACAGTGGTGTGTGGTTTTCTGACAGTGCTATGCCAACGTAGGTATTAGCTTCCTCATCCTTCCCACACCACTCTGCCTCCAGCTGGTCCAGTCGGGCACCCATCTGCATATGGCTGTATCAACCAAATAACTTGTGCACCTCATCTCCCAGATGCTTGGATTATGGATTTGTTTCTATAATGGGTATTCCAAAGGAGTAGTTCGCCTCAGATCACTGCTCCTTAAGAATGTAAGGCTATTTAATACTACTGCAGTATAAGAAAATAATTTTTAAAACCTTGTGTATAAATTGGAACCAAGTATCAGAGAAAGATTTGGTTACACCTATTTTCAGACTGTGATTCAAGTTCTACCCCTAAATACAAAGATCTGCATAGGATTGGGCTGCAAGATACTGAAATGGCTAGTAGAACAATTTTGAAAAAAGGAGTAAAATAGGGGGGAAAACAGGTTTACATACTTGACATTGGTGAGATAGTATTACCTACTGGCTGAGAGAGACCTGTCAACACAAGATTCTCATGTTCTGTTTTATCTACGGCAAGGCAACTAGGCTGTAGCAGATAGCCACTGCATGAAATGTGCAAATATATCCCCTATCCCCTTTTCCTCACAGGGCTTCAAACAACCTTGATCCCATCCCACAATAAAACATTCCCCAAGGAAAAAACATTCCCACAACATGTGAGAGGAATCTTGGAGTTGTGGTGGATCACAAAATAAACATGAGTCAGTAGTGTGAGCCGGTTGCACCGAAGCTGAAAGCAATTTTAGCCTGCGTTAGTAGAACTATAGCGTCCAAGTCACGAGAAGTTGTTATTCTGCTTTACTCCGCGTTGGTGAAACCTCACCTGGAGTACTGTGTCCAATTATGGGCATAACTGCATACCCTGTGCATTGTACTATGTCCAATATATTGGCAATTATTGTTCAAGAAAGATGCAGCCAAATTGGAACCGATTCAGAGAAGAGAAACGAGGATGATCAGAGAGCTGGAGAACAAGCCATACGAGGTTGAGGGAACTTGGTATGCTGAGCCTGGAGAAGATAAGGCTGAGAGGGGATATGATAGCATTCCTCAAATGCCTGTCATATGAACACCTTCAAATACCTGTCAAATAGCTGTCAGGGGGCTGTCAAATGGGATTAATTTTTAGAAAAATTCGGAGTAGAACTAGGTCTAATGGGTATAAACTTCAAGAGAGAAGATTCTGGCTGGAAGAAATTCCTAATGGTGGTTCAGCAATGGAATAAATTGCCAAGGGAGGCATTGGATTCGCTCTCACTGGACATCTTCAAGCAGAGGCTTGACAGGCACTTGCTGCAGTGCCTGTGGAGATGCCACAGGCAGGGGTTTGGACTAGATGACCTTGTAGACACCTTCCAACTCTATGAAAAATCCCTAGCTTACAACATGAGCCTTATCTTCTATGTATCAAAATGGCAAATGACATGGGCTGGAGAAATAGGTAATGCTATGTTTCATTCAATAAAAATGAAATTTGTTCATAGTTGCTGAGTTCTATAGTCTCATGTACAGAATGCATATCTCATATATTGTCTTTAAGGGCATGTGTGTTTTTTACCACAGCTTGTAGGATTAGCACACTACAACTTTCACACTAGTTTGCATGCATTTGTCAAATTCATCCTTGGCACATGTCTGTATGACTGGCATTGTGTGTACATATGAAATGTGCTCCAAAAAGAAGGGCTAGTGACAATTCACAAGGTTTGAGTTTGCTAGAAATGACTATATTGCACCTCAAGACATTCTCTTGGAAAATGAAGTGGTATGATGTTTTTCCTGCCTTGTTTTCCTCTGGAAAAAAATCAGAATAATAATGGGATATAAACATCCTACAAAGCCTAATTCTTACTTCTGAACAATAGCAGATGTACTACATGACACTGAGAGTGACTAGGAATGTCAGGTTGGTTCAGTTTCAAAATAATGTTTGTGCGAGTAACAGGAAATAGGGAAGAATGGAAGACATTCTTATTCCTTTAGGTGACTTTCACTGTGAATCTAGTTTTTTTTAAAAAAAACATGAGTTTTAAAAGCATCTGTGTGCTTCGGCTGGCATTGTTGGGCTGATGTTGTTAGTGGGAATTACTGTCGAAAAGGACAGTAAATAAATCAGCCATGGCTCACAATGTAAGAGGAATAAAAAAGCTTCTTTAAATATATTAAATGTAAATAAGTGCAAAGTGATGCGTATTTGAGCGCCTTTAGGCAAATAAGGCGGGGTATAAATCTAATAAATAAATAATAAAATAAATAAAATAAATATTGGGACAAAAAGTCAAAAATTCACGTATAGGTTAATGGGTTCTGAGCTGTCAGTGACAGACGGCCGGCAGACAGCTCAATTAAAATGTCGACCCAGTGTGCAGCGGCAGTGAAGAAAGCCAATTCCATGGCAGGGATAATTAAAAAGCGGACTGAGAATAAAACAGTCAATATTATATTGCCATTGTACAAAGCGATGATAAGGCTGCACTTGGAGTGTTGCCTACAGTTCTGGTTGCCACATCTCAAAAAGGACTTTGTCGAATTAGAAAAAGTACAGAAAAGAGCTACTTAAATGATTACTGGGCTAGGGCACCTCCCTTACGAGGAAAGGTGTTTGGGGCTCTTCAGTCTAGAAAGAAGGTGCCTGAGGGGGCCATGATTGAGACGTACAAAATTATGCAGGAGGTGGATATAGTTGATAGAGGGAATCTCTTTTCCATTTCACACAATACCAGAACTAGGGGACATCCACTAAAGCTGAGTGTTAGGAGGATTAGAACAAACAAAAGAACATATTTATTTACCCAGGGTAATTGGTCTTTGGAACTTCTTGCCACAAGATGTGGTGATGCTGTCTGCCCTAGATGCCTTTAAAAGGGGATTGGAAAGATTTATGGAGGAAAACTCAATCACAGGTTACAAGCTATGATAGGCATGTCCAATCTGAGAGTAGCTGGTTGCTCCTTGTGAAGGCCGGGTAGGAATATTTTTCTGTCATCCGAATTGGGCATGGATGGCAGGTTTTTTGTTTTTGTTTTTTTGCCTACCCCAGACTGGCGAGGGAGGTATGGTGTGTTAAGTAGGTTTCATGACTTAAAAACTGGTCACTTGTGCTTAATAAAGTTAAATCCCAATCGCAGTCTGGTGTCTTCCTTGTGGGTAATGCAAGGGTAATAGGCTACCTCAAAATTCCAAATGCAGGGAAGTGGCAGCGAGATACAAGGATCTGGTTGTCTTGTGTGCTTCTTGAGGCATCTGGTGGGACACTGTGAGATACAGGAAGCTGGACTAGATGGGCCTTTGGCCTGATCCAGCAAGGCTTTTCTTATGTTCTTAACTTTGGTGCGCATACAAATGGTGTGTGAACCTCTGGACCACAGCCTAGTGTGGGAAACCATGGAATGGGGCTACTCAGAACAACAAGAAATAAATGTGGCAGCTATACTCATAAAATGACACGTAATGTAAAAGTTACATTGTTATAAGAACCTTGTTATAATCCCACTCTCTGGTGCTAATTATTTTGGTACTTTCAGGCAGCAAGTATTATAATTAAGGCAGTAAGAAGACACCAGCTGGTGATTCATGATTGGGGAACAAGGTTGCACTGCAATTTACTCATGTCTAATCTTGCCAAAAAAAGTAGAAAGTGAAAAAAGTTAGACATTATTCACACTGTAACATTAAGCAACTGAAAGTTAGAAAAAGCCAGACGTTTACTTACACATGCAAATTTAATTCAATCTTACAGAATGTATTATTATATTCCAGTGCTACACTGATTTGAAACACTTGCATATCTGCTTGCTATCCCAGCAAAACGTTTCTCTCATACTTCCATAATACAGAACAAAAACTTGTATATGTATTGCTATGTCCATTCCAAAACACACCACAGTTAACACAGCAGTTAAGAATCAACCTTTTGCCTACAAGACAAAACAAGATATAATTCTGTCCACAGCACTTTCACTTCTTTCAGTGCAAAGGATGACTATTATAACACAAGAAGAGTTCTGCTGGGTCAGACCAGAGATCCATCTTGTGTTGCATCCTGCTTCTAGAGTGGTCAGTGATTCCACAGCTTCCACAGTCAGTGCTCTGCCCACAAGCAGGACACAAGAAAATAGTGTAGTCCTACTGCTGTTCCTCTGCAGCTCGTGCTCCATTGAGCCACCATCTAGATCTCTCCTCCATGACTTTGTCCAATTCCCCTTTTAAAATCATTAAAGGTAATGGCCATCATCACAGCTTCTGGTATCAGACTGCATATATCAAGTCTTATCATTTTAAGCGCACAATTCCAACTCTTTTATTGTGGATGGCTTTACCCTGAAACTACTGCCAATCAATTTCCTTGTATGACTTCAAGTTATAGTGTTATATGAGAGCAAGAGATCTTTATCTACTGTCTCCAGGATCTTTGGGAGGAATTTTATCAAGGGGGGGGGGAGCGGGTTTGATCTCATTCCAAAAGTTGGCAAAACAAAGTGGGGGGAAGGAGGCAATAGGAGCATGCAGAGCAGGGGTGGGGAGGAGCGAAACAAGATGGGGAAGGTGGGAATGACCCAATTTGGAGCCTGGGTCTACCTGTCCATGCAGCAGCAGCAGCTAGATACAGGGCACAATCCTAAGCAGAGCCGGACTGGCGAGGCCGACGGGCCAGCGTCATATCCTGCTTAGGAGAGGCTGCAGCCTCCCCGCAGCAAGGGAGCGTTTGCTAAATAGTAGGCGCAGATCCGAGGAGACCACGTGGTCTGAACTGGGGCCTGTATGGCCTCCTCCCTAGCCCACCCACGTCCCGCCCTCGTCCCACCCACAGTCTCCCTCCCCCCCCCCCAGCCAATCCCCGTCCTGGAACGGGACAGAGCCTCCCTCGCACTGACCGGCTTCGGTCGGTGCAAGAGAGGCTCAGCGTGGGCACAGCAGTGTGGGGGCAGCAGTCCTGTTGCTGTAGCGCCAACGCGGGGGTGCCAATTGGCGCCCCCACGTTGGCACTAACGACGTTCCGTCGATGCTGTGACGAAGCATCGGGGCGACTGGCAAGGTAGGATTGCTCTGACAGTAATATGGAAAATGAAACAATGAAACAAAGACCTTCTTGTTTAAACAGGCTTTTAGTTGCTGACAGGCTGGCTGGTCTTTGTATTCTTTTATTTTCTGTACCTGATCCATGGGATAATCGTTGTATTGTATATTGTATTTTTATATTGTTTTTAATTATTGTTTTTAAATTATGTTGTTATTCTGTTTTTAATTGTTTTTGTAATGCCGCCTTGAATGCCTTTTTAGGCAGAAAGGCGGGGTAAAAATCTTTAAAATAAAATAAAATAAATAAATAAAGTCTTTCTAAAATCTTTTAAACATAGAAAATCATTGCAGAAAATTGGCACCATCATATTTAGGCCCACACTAAAATGGAAAGTGTCCTGTGTGTACTAAAATGTATTTCTGCAGCAGCGGTAGTCCTGTGGCTGTGTCCCTGAGTTCCTATGCACCCCTTCATAGTAAGTGGATCCACAAGCATAAAGAGCTACTATAGCAGGCCAGTTTCTGCCCACATTGGACATTGTGTATTTATGCAGTCTTTAGCCTGGCACATATGGCTTGCGGAAGCAGCTTTTCCATGCCCAGCATCCCACGAAGGCAGTAAGTCCGGTTGAGAGTGGAAAATGTTAAGATCCCAGGAAATTTCTGGGTCTCTGGTTTGGCTCCTTGGCCCCCTTTTTGACCATGGGCCCAGGTACAAATTACCCCCTGCACACATACCCCACCATGAGCCGGTCAGCCTGAAACAGGACTCCTCAATTCTGTGCCTGCTCAAATGCAGGCGTAGAGCCAAGGTGACCACTGGCATTGCAGCAGTGTTACTTGGGATAAGGGAGGAAATGCTCTGTGACCCTGAGGGGACCCCAGAGGCAGAGGTTGCCATTTTGGCACCATTGCTCCTCCAAGAGCTGCCAAAGATAGGATAGGGCTGGTTGTTTGTCAAACTATCCTGAACAAAATGTTGAGAATTGGAAATACTCAGAAAAGAAGACATTACATGAAACAAATGTAAATACATATCTTAAGATTAAACATGTACCTTTGTTGCAAGTTGTGAAACAGAGGATGTAACTTCATCATGAAGAAACAGATCCTTGTTCTTAAAAGAGAAGTAAAAGAAAATTAGAAACTATAATCACTCTAAGGTTTCTGAAAGCTCATAAAACTTTGTTATGACTAAATAGTAATAAGAACAACATATATGCTTACAAATTTATTGGTGAAATACTAATCAACTCCTTGGCTTATATTTACCCTCTTCAAATTTAAAACTCATATTCTTTGTCACAAATCTGATATATTCCTCATTGCTGCTTGCAAATTTTTTTCATGCAAAAATTCACTGACTCCCACTGAAACTGCAGCTCCTTTCCCACCACACAAACCAGGCATTGCTAACCAGACATTAGTCAATGTACTGCTTCCATTTCCCCCTTCCTATGGCCATTTCCTTCATGACAGGCATTGTAAAATGGCAGTAGCTTGAAGCCTCTCAAAGTATTCATCAACTATTGAGTGGGATAGGATGGTCAGAGACAGGATGGAATAGGGTCTCAGGGTGCAATCCTAAACAGTGCCGGACTGGCGAGGCCGACGTATGGAGTATGCGCTCCCTTACTGTAGGGGAGGCTCCACCCTCCCCTATGTGCTCCTTGGATTTGCGCCCGCTAAATAGTGGGTGCAGATCTGAGGAGACCGCGCGACCCGAATTGGGGCTGCGCAGCCTCGTGGACGGGCTTAGGATGTGGCCATATGGCCACCTCCCATGCCCACATACGTCCCACCCCGCCTCCCTCCCTCCCACCAATCCCCGCGCCGCCTCGGCACAGAGCCTCCCTCGCCCAACTGGCTTCAGTTGGTGCAAAGGAGGCTCTCCATTGGCGCTCTGAAGCCGACACTACAAGTAGCATCGGCTTCAGAACCTTAACGCCGACACAGGGGTGCTGTCTGGCGCCCCCATGTCGACACTAAGCACGTTGCGCTGATGCAACAACATTGCATCAGCGCAACTTACCTTCTAGGATTGCGCTGCCCATTCAGGCACACCATGGGTGTATGATTCATCTTTAAAATCACAGAATAATTATTAGTTTTGAATGAGCAGAAAGAGCCAAAGACAATCTGATCCAATGCCTTACTCTGTAAAGGATCCTTCAAACTGTTAATGTCCACAGATACAGATTATCCTCATTATACTGTGCTGCCAGCATTAAGTCAATTCAAACAAGATGTCACTTGACAGAGTTATATGCCTGCCATGGGAAATAACTCATGCACAGGGTTTTGGAGTTTTTCCTTCTATCTAGCTCTTGTGCATTTTCACAAGCTTACCTCCCTGAACTGTCTTCCATTAGGCACCTATTTCTGTAGCTGGCTTCTAATTCCTCCCAAAGGAGAAAGAGTCTTAGAGGGGTAGATTAGAGGAAGGCAGATTATCAGAACAGCCTAGGACTTCTTCTACTGTGTACAGGTATCAAATCCTTCCATCCATTCCTTTACCCACTTCTCTCAAGATCAGTAACATCACAAATAAGACACACTGGTAATATTTTTTTGACCTTGCAGATTCATCACCAACTTTGAACATTTGAATGTTGGAAAGAATTCTTATTTATTACACATAGGGAGCTTGGAAAACTTCAAAGATCACAGCCACTGGGGTGGAACCATCAGAAATTTAAAAAGTTTTATATGCAGGATTGCTTGGGTAGTAACAGAAGCCAGCCCTACCCTCATAACTTCTGATTATAAAAACATACACCTTCAGTTTGACAGACCTTCTTCCAAACTGGGGACTCTGACCCTGGCTAGAAGTACGGTATGTACCTTCCATAAACTGAGAATTTTCAAAACAATTCCAGAAATGGGGGAAAGGGTTAGCCTTGGTGCTGCTGCAAATCCAACTAGGAGTTGAACCAATTTAAGATATAATTTTAGACAATGTTTGACAGGGTCCCACATTCAGGTAATACAGGAGAATTTCTTTTGAAACTACCCTTTACATAATAAGCTAAAAAGATTCTCATATAGACATATAAAAGGATGGATTGTTAAGATGTGGGAAGGGGAGAGATGTAAAATTTCTGGAAATTTTGAAGCTCGGAAAAAACCCGTTTTTTCTGGTATTTTTGGAAAAAAATGGAAATTTTCAGAAAAATGGAAAAAATGCTACATTTGAACTTTTTTTTCTTTTTCCAGATTGAAAGTCATTCTGTTACTTTAGGAACATAAAATATGATTATGGACAATTTGACTTGGCATAAAATTATCACAACTAGCAGATTAAAAATATAGTATATCCAAACAATTATTACAAACAGAATTTATTTATTTTTATAATATTTATTTGTAATTGTAACAAATGGAGCAACAATCTCCTAAACTGTTCACTAGTTTATGTGGAACAGACAAAAAAAAAACCTCCACAAAACAATTTTTAAAAATCCAGAAGTAACAATTATTCATATTTACCCTGCTAACTGAGCAAGAGGCACTTTTTCAAGTGGTGTCCTCTTATATTTAGCAGGGGGAGAGCAATTGTCCCTTTTCACCCCAGCACAGTGTCTTTCTCGTGGCTGTTGCTGGTGGTGTTCTCCATTCCTTTAGATTGTGAGCCCTTTTGGGACAGGGAGCCATTTAACTTTAATGTTATTATTTGCCTGTAAACCGCTTTGTGAACTTTATGTTGAAAAGCGGTATATAAATACTAGTGATTGATTGATTGATTGATTGATTGATTGATTGATTGATTGATTGATTGAT